>BMAV01025945.1:150018-161364 GCA_019973955.1 Trichonephila inaurata madagascariensis
AACTCTTCCATAATAAAATTAGTTTATTATAATCTTAATTTATATTCAATTAAAACAACGCTAGTCTAGGAGGCTTATGATGAGGAATGTTGAGACTTAAACTGTAATTCTAACAAATAGAGCAATAAAATACCGAATCTATATTTATAGATGATTTCCTAACTTAGTAGAATCCGCTCTTGTCTTAAAGCTTAATCTAAATTATCATACCGCTATGTCACAGCGAACAGCTACAGTCCTTATATCGTCAAACTAATTCTTGATCCCACTTGATCAGGCAAATGGAAAATCTTCCGGCTTCGAACTTCACGTAGAACTCTCCTAGCACTGTCCTAGAACTTTACTGGCACTATTAGACCTCCTCCTTAGAACTCACTATCAGAACTCCGGGAACTCTGGGAACCTCACGCGCATACAAAAGATCCAATTTATACACTTCCTAATCTACATAATCGCTTTCTCTTCCTGGGCTGGTTGAAAAGAATTTCCAATTTGGCCCCAAAGTTTTCCCAAGAGGTTTATTAATAGAAGTTGCGATAAAGCCCCGTCACAAGTTGTTACAAAACCAAAAGCGGGTAACAGAGTGCATGAAATGTTCTCTCTTCAAACAATTAAATCTTTCCAGCAATGGCATTCAGTAATTTACAAAATAGATGTAAATTTATTCTTAGATTTATCTTTCAAATTTTTTCGTAATTCCGTAAAAATTTATAATTCTGAAGTCTGTCAAAAAAGGCCCATAACAAATTTATCAACTTCCATCCACTCAAAAATTGACAAATTTGTAGAGTTGTGCAGTGACACTGAGAATTGTACACCATGCCGCCATATGTTGCCGACCCCTGGTCTACATGATTTTTTTATATTTTTATGTCATTATGATAGTTATGTATAAGTCTTTTCTACTCTAATTTGCTTATAAAATCTAATTTTCTTTTCACCTCCATTTTTTTGTACAAAATATAAGAAACAGTGACCTTTATCTAAATTTAACGAAATCGTGTGACAACAGATCGAAGTTATTTTTATGAATACAGCCGGCACTCGCTCATGTTCAAATGGAAAAATTTGAACAGTATGAAATACGAACCGGATCGAATTATCTCAAATGCGCTAAGTTTGGTCTATTTAGCAACCTCAAATAATTCGATCGTACTGGTTAAAGGGTTAAATGATTTATAAAAGTTGTGTTTTAAAGAAATTTATATTTGAAATGCTTGAAAACTGAACATTATTTTGAAAAGTATTTACCTTTTATATGATTAACTTAAATAATTCATTTTTGATGAATTATGGAAATATTTTAGTTTTATAAAAATGATGCCATTTTTAATTTACTTAAACGCTATCAGAATATTGAACGAGGGCATTTGTTATGAAGACAATACCTTCACGAATATAGTTTCATTTTAATAAAATTTTAATTGTAACAGAAAGAATCAAATATTGTAATTTTTTTTCCCAGAAAAACAAATTGAATATTAATATATTAATGGCAATTTTATTTCCTGTAAAAAATATTGATCTCTTTTTTTTTTTCTTTTTTTTTCAAAATAATTCTGGAATTTTTTTTAAGGTTCCTTGTATTGGTTAGAAACAACAATTTATATCTCAAAATTTAACTTTATTAAACTTTTTAATAAGAAATTTGCATACCTTTTAAGAATAATTTATATAGGATTTTTTTTATGAAGAAATATCTGTGTTTTTCAATTTTTATTTGAAGCATTCTTGCTAATTATATGTTCTTTTTTATTAAAACTGTGTAATATTAAGTCTATAATCATTGTCAACACAACAAATGGAGTTTTTAAACAGTTGCGATCATTAAAAAATATGGTTAAAATTCCTCTTGGTGCCTAACATACTACAGATATAAATTAAAAACATTTATATTTTTCTTTCCTCTGTAGATGTCGCTAGTGGTATCACTGACTGAAATCAGTTGCTTCAATTTGAAATAATCCGGATTTTTTTGTTTGTTTATTGTATTATTTAAGGAATGCATTTTTTCGTCTGAGATTTTTAAATGAAAAAAAAAAAAAAATCCATCAAAATTATTAATTAAAACAACACATTTTTTTATGACTCAGAAAATGAAGTTAATTAATAATTTTTCTTAAGACTAGTAAGCTAGTTACTTTTGCCTGAAGTTTGTATTAGTAATTATGCACGAAATAAAACTGGAGTTGCATATGAAATTATTTTTCCTGGTGCATGAATTAATGAATTTTAATCATCATTATGATTTCGCTGCGTAATATTATTTGTTAACAATTTTGTTTCATTAGATTTTTGCGTAATAACTTTTAATATCAAAGTATAGATGTCATAAATATAACATAGTGTCTTATAAATATAGTACATTAAAAAAAAATTTAATTCCATATTGATTTTATTTCAAACATTTTTATAATACTAAAGGTCAAGGGTTTTAGCAAATAGTTTATTTTAATATTTCTTTACATATGTAATAAACACATACAAATGAAAAAATACTATTTCATGTCAAATAATAAATTGTCAGCAGTGTTTATTTTTGAAACAAAATATAATTGCAAAATACATTTTTTATTAAATTTCAGAGTTAGTGCTATGCATTTTTTAATTTTATTTTTGTCCTTTGATAACATAGAAAATGTTATAAAGAATGAAGAATATTAATTTGAATCTAACATGTTTGCATGTAGTAACTAAATTAAAGAACCTGCCACTTCAATTCTTTCAAAGTTCAACAAATAAAGAAAGTTATATGGCATACTTTAGGAAAACTGTAACACATTTTTACCTTTCGGAATTACTTACTGCGTGAACACTACTGTAATTAATTCTTTACTGAACATATGATACATAGGGGAATTGGAAGAAATAACATAAAAACAAAACTTTCCAGTATTAACGAAAGTTTAAACTGGAAAAATAATGAATGGAAATGTTTAATATAACACAAAAGTGTCAAATTTATAAATATTTAGAAATCACGATATGCTCAAAGTGTAACAAATTATTACAGTTTAGAAGTACAAGTCTCTCAAGTTTTTTATTTGTAATGAAAAATATGAATATAATGGCTTATATGAACAATATTCATATAACCGTAAGTTGGCGCACCGTAAAGTTGTCATCAAAGTAAGCAAAAGTTGGCATCAGCAAGGCGCATGAACTGATTCGCTGGAAATACGAGGTTGCACATATCATGTGGCTATGACGTTACAAAAGTTTATGAAGTGATTGGCTTAAAACACGTGTTTGTAGTTATCATGTGACTATGACATCAAATGAATTTATCCCATTATTTATTGCCCACTCAGTGTAACCCGTTGTCATCTGAAGTTCATAAAAATTCAAGGCTATATCTACGCTGTTTAAAATGCATGTCATTGTTTACATATTCACGGCATTTTAAAATGCTTGTATCAAAATATTTTTCGAACGAAACAAATTGAAGCATGCGAAACTGATAAAAAAATAAATCAACTTCGATGTATTTTAAATTATAAACTGAATTAGGGATCTGTCGTTTAAGGACAATTTACTCTCCTGTGTCTGGTGAGTGGTACGCATCTGTTAAAATAACTGTGAAGACTCCTGCACCAGTTTGTGGAGTAGCAATGTTTAAAATATAACAAAAAGAGAAAGGACTGTCTCCATTACTAACCAATGGGGGTTAGGTAGCTTTGAGTTGTACCATCATGCTATGCTTAGAACAGTTGGAAATAAATAAAAACGGATCTTCTGGATGATATCGTTTGACAATCTTTTATTATTGGTATAAATATATGGAATATTACCTCAATTATTTTGTATTTGTCTTACTTGGAGCTCACACACAAAATTTTAAAAATCATTTGTATTGAAAATGTAAGAAAATTGGCAGAAATTTAATGCAAAAATATCCAGCATTAATTTAAATTTGCGATAAACGGCAGACGTAATCTTGAATAATAATTAGTCTTTAATTTTAATGAAAATATTGAAAAAAATTTATTTAAATGACGCTTACACGTGAAATTTAGTTTTGAAGATGATAGGAAAAAATTTGGGTTAAATAAAACCTAAATTTGGAACAATTTTATTTATAGAAAGCTTTGGAGCTTTACTTACTCATAAAATATAATATTCCGACTCCATTTTTCTACTAAATTTTATTTTAAAATTTTATTTATTTTTAATTTAATCATTTTTTTACCAAGTATAAAACTATAGCGTTCAGTATTTTATTTACTATATTCTTGCTGAATTGCTTTGATTTTATTTACTATATTTATGTAGAAATCTACTTTTAAAAACATAGATATACTATTATAAAAACAAAAGTGAATATATTATGTTAATGTGATACTGTAAAGTAATAATATTTAAATCTGGCGTATAGGCAACTTATGGCACTTGATGCAATTTTGAATGGCATTGCAAACTACTCTACAAAATTAACAGATAAGGTTAAATCACCCTTATCTGCCTCACATGTTTCCTTTCACTATTTCTATTTGTAGAGCTGGTATATAAGTATGAGTATTAGGATGATTTTAATTTTAAACTTCATTGACATATTTATATTTACTTATATATTTTTTTTTTTTTTGCTATTTGTTACTTATTTGAAAATAAATACATTGGGATATATACGTTTAACGCGAAAATGCTTAGGACAAAATAATAAAACGGTCCCGACAAACTATTATGCATTTTCATGTATTTTTCTTTTAACACGAAACAAAAATCGCTTAACATGAAAATATTTCCCTTCTGGGAATGAACAAACTATGGTAAACACCCACATACTTAATGAAATGTTTGAAAAAGTATCTGTATTATTTCTATTGTCCTACTATATCATTGGAACAATTCGTTTTAGTAGATGATGATAATGTTCGTACAACCCCTATTATGGAAGACAAAGTCCTTTTGGAATTTGTTCAAAGCTTAAAAAATATCATTAATGCATTGGCGGCGAACATAAAATAAATGATGTAGCTCTTTTCCCCATGTCATCCAAAAGGAAAAACATCATGAAGCGTAAGTGCATAGACGTACATTCCAATGGGGGAAATGAATAACAAGTGGTCGACATCGAAAAATTTGTTTACAATTTCATGCTAAAAAAGACAATGCAAAGAAAATATCAGATTATTTAAATGTTTTGTTTTTCAAAAATCTCGAAAATGCTATATAAAGGCTGTTTTCGGCTATGTTAAAAATAGGGCTCAAATGATGAATATTTTTTCATGTATAGAAGTACTAAAATATCAATATTATATTCTGGCTTCACCATCCTGTAGAGAATCACTTATTTCATCAAACTACTCATTTTTATACGAGTTTTGAAACATTTTTTCTTTTATAAAATATGTTTTGCATTTTTTCTCCTATACTATAGTGCTAAATGAGATATTCTTTTACATGTTAAATAGAAAAACTAATTATTAATGAAATATATTCTGAAATTTTAAAAACACTATACTATAAACAAATGCATGAGTTACAATGTCACAAGTTTTTATAAAAAAATGAAGCATTTTTTCTGTCTAAAAATGCGCTCCGCGCTAAGATCACGCTCTTGTACATATGGCGAAAACAGCTTTAAATTTCGATAAGTTCTATAAATAAATGTCTTAATTTCATTGATTTTTAATAAATACATGCAAATATACTCATCTATGTTGATAAAATGTACTCCAATAAACTTAGTTTTGTTGAATATATGTTTTTTCTTGATATTTTCTTAACACGAAAAAAATATTTCAGTTTCGTGTCAAACGATTTTCACTGTATGTTTAAAAGATGCGTTTTTCAAACTATGCACGCAATGTTAATTTTTTAAACTTTTATTAAAGAAATAGTTATATTTTATGTTTTTTACTTTTATGTAGATCAAAAATTTTGTATGATGTATAATTAAAATACAATTAAATTCTAAGTTTGTATTCTTGACCTCTACTCCCCATAACTACATGCACTGCCACGGGGATGTAATTGTTTAAAAAATTTCATACCGAGCAGTGTTCTGAATCATATCAGTGGATTGGCTTAGCACTCTACACCTACAAGGTTACCAATCCCTGATTCTGTACCTATATACGCTCATGGACAAAAAATTAGTGCACCAAGAAATAGTAGTCAAAATGAAACGAAATTTTACATACGTAATAACTACTTACATATAAGTGATTAGAAAATCAAAGAAAAAGGATAATTTATTTCAGAGAAAAAGACAAAAGAACGGAGGATTTAATACTCTGTTGAACACAATGCGATACGATTGGGCATTGAGACAAGCAAGTTCTGTATGATGTCTCGAGACTTTTCGTTCCATATTTGCTGTAACCTTGCCACTAGTTCGTTCAAACTCGAGGGATGACCAAGTGGCCATCCCAAATGATTCCATATACGCTTGATTGGGGACAAATATGGGGATCGGGCAGGTCAAAGAAGGGTAGTAACAATGCGGAGACAGTCTTGTGACACCCTTGCCGTGTAAGGCCGAACATTGTCTTGTTGAAAAATGGTTCCTGGCAGCCGTTGCACGAGTGGAAACACGTGTGGTTGCAGGATGTCATGGACATATCGCTAGGCTGTCATAGTGCCACGGATCAATACTAGAGGTGACCGTGTATTGTAGGCAATGACACTCATATCATCACATCAGTTGTGAGAGCGGTGTGTCACTGTAAAACAAAGGCAGGATTGAGGCGTTCACCACGGGATCTCCACACAAACACGATTGTCATCACTGCTGAGATTGAATCTGGATTCATCGCTAAAGACGACCTGGTTCCATTCCGCTGAAGTCCAGTTTCTTCATGCGCGGCACCACTCCAAACGGAGGCGTCAATTGGTGGGTGTCAAGGGCAGAACAAGTAATAGTTGCCTCGATCCCAAATGTCCTTCAGGAAGGAGCCTTCTTATGGTTTGAGAAGACACAGGGGCCCCTAGTGAAGGTGCTACCTGTGCCTGGATGGTGGCTGATGAAGCAGTTGGCTGTATGCGTGCATTTTTTACGATGCGGAGGGCTTCACGACGACTGGTCTGTAGAGGGCACCCTGAGCTTGGTCTTCCTGTAAATGACATCTCTCGGATCCACTGGTCCCAACACCTCCTCACAACACAATCAGAGTGGCATAATTGACGAGCTACTCACCTAGCTGACCACCCAGCTTCCATCATGCCGATGATTCTCCCCCTCTCAAACTGCGACAGCTGCTCATGTTGTCTTCGAAAACGGCGTAATGGCATGTCTACCTCAGTTCTTGCTTTGTAAACGATTCAGCACACTCAAACAAACTTTGGCTACCTGTTTTACACTCCACGGAGAACAACGTTAAGCGCCCTCTACCGCGTCTATTCGTAATGCGCAGTCACACTGCATTTCTAATGATTTGCATATCTTTTCGATATGTTCCTTCATGCCAGGTTTCGTTACGATTCTGCAATTATTTCTCGGCGCGCTAAATTTTTTGTCCATGAGTGTTTAATAATTTTTTATGCTTTGGTCCTGTTTATGAACATAATACACATCGATAACTTTAAAAATATGAACCACAGTTTAGGATTAGTTACGTATTTTAATTAACAAATATTTTGAAAGGAAAAGTTCTCTACTTTTTGAAAGCTTTTAAACCTGCAATTTATATTTTAATCATGTTATTTATTAATATTTCTACCAATAAATATGTTAGAAAGTTTCATACGCACTTATTATAAATATTTTCTTAAAATACCTACGTTAATCACGTAAAAGACATTGCAATTCCTTATCATTGAATACATTTTCGGAAAATTAGTTATCTTGACACTCACCCTACATCCCTTTCTGTAACATCTCTCGTATTCATAAGATATCTAACGCTTGTTCCTGTCTGTATTCTCTAAGCTGAAATATTAATGAATATAACGGTGGAGCTCTCTTCATACTTTGAGATGGAGTTTTAATTAAAGGAGTCCGTCATATTGTAAAAATGCTCGCCGAAAAGGAGGCGAACAGGAAAGATCTATTCCTTTCTTCGCAACGTACGGGAAACTCCTGTCTCACGATTTCTATGAAAGGAAACCACAGGTTTAATTTTCTGGACACGAAACATGCTCTGTGTCACTCCACTCCCCTTGTTGCATTTATTTACAATCGGCAAATTTAAATGTGAAAATGAATGAAGGTATGATATGGCCAACAAAGGACTGGACTTCTTGCGTAGGTGATAAATTTCTCTCTATAAATAATAATTTAATCCTGTTATGATATAGTTTGACTTCAATAATCAAGAATATTATTTTATTATTTCAAATGATGTCAAAATAAAATTATATGGATGGATAAACTATGATTCTCCTTTGAGGTTTTATTTTTTATGCCACATATTTCATGGCAACAAGCTCGGAAATTGGATTTTTAAACAGCGTATAAATAAATGCATATATATTTTGATATTTTGTGTCTTTTGAATTAGAATGCACACATGGAATTGGCTTAAGAATATTAAAACAATAAAATATTATTTTTGACAAAAAAAGGAGAAAAAATGGCTTATTTTCAAAACATTTTCCTCTTACTGATACCTATATATAGATAAGTCTTCTCAACGGAGCCTGAATTAGGATTTTTGAAAAATTCATGTTATTCTTAAAGTTAATATCAATTCAAATAATCACCGAATTTTTTATTTAAGTTTCTCTAATCTGCAATAAGCCTACTTTTAAACACACACCGACTGACCTATCCAGTGATACAAAAGTTAAATTGTTATAATTCATAGTAATTTTGTAATGAACTTTTATAATCAAGGCAAAGCTCTTGGTTCACCTTATATAAATCTTAACGAACTCAAAGAGTTTAAAATACTAATTTAAAAAAACGTGTTTATTATCAGCTTTTAATGATGTAGTTTTGAATGCGTACCTTTATTCGATGAATTAAATTATTTTTAAATTTATCTATGCAATTTTGTATTCAACTCTTATGATAAGTCCGTGCAATAATTTTGGAAAGTTTGTATTTTGTTTCCCCTTTAAGGATACCTGAAATATTCTGGGCGTCTAATATAAAACTTGACGAGAAATATTTGTGAAATTGAGGAACTATTATCACTAACATTCACCTTGTGTAAGAGATGGAACAAAATAATCTTCTACCGATAATAAACTAAGTGGAAACAAGATAAATGATTGAAATTAGCAATTAAACATAATCAAGGAGCATAAAAAACTAAATTGTAATATAAATTTTAAGTATCTACAATATTAAGGTATCCGACTACGTTCGGAACCGTGATTTTGCAAAAGCGTATAAATGGATAATATTTATGATATTTAGTGTCCCCTAGATTAGAAAATGTATATAAAATTGTTTTAAGAATAGTATTACAATAAAAAATTATTTAAGTACAATATTTTGACAAAAAATGAACATAGAATGACCCATTTTCAAAATATTCTCCTTTTGTGAAAAATGCTTCTATTATAATAATATTTTTCCTGTATTTAGCTCAGACCTCTGTGCAGATGCTCAACTAGAATTTTTGAAATATATAATTTAGAAATGGGTTTATCCATTTTTTACGACAACAGAGGGGAGAAATTTTAAGAAAAAAACGCAGATAATTATTTCAATGGGTTGTAACTCTGATAATAATGTGAATTTTTCAAAAATCATAGTTGAGCCTAGGTACAGAGGTCTGAGTTATATACAGGCAAAATATTATTATAATAGAAGAATGTTTCACAAAAGGAGAACATTTTAAAAAAAGGTTATTCTAAGTTAATTTTTTGCCGAAATATTGTATTTAAATAAATATTTTTGTTAAAATGGCATTAAAACAATTTTATACATGTGTTCTATTCTGAGTGACACTAAATATCATGACAATTATCCATTTATGCGCTTTTTTAAAATCACGGTTCCGAACGTAGTCGGATACCTTAAGCTTCTAGAGCAAACAAATGTAAATTTTTATTAAAGGCCAAATTCTTATGAACTGCTGAATGTAGAAACACACAAAGAGTACCAAAATTTAGAAAATAGTCCTAAAAATAACTTCTAATCTTTTAAAATCAAAATGACAAATGGTTAAAAATACATTAATTGAAAGCGAAAAAAGGAATGTTTGGTCTTTTCCTGTAATGCTACCTAATTTGTAGAAACTCCAAAGGACGGCACAGGAAAAATTTCCATTATTGCGGTCATTTTTAAAACTGTCATTCCTTGCTCCGTAATAAAGTTAGGTAAAAAATATAATTAAATATTTGATTTTGTCATTCTTTTCTCTTTTTTCTTCGATTTCGTTCCGGTTTCGTGGACGAACTATCTGAACAATCCTGTATGTTTTTTCCCCATCATTTTCTTAAACAAATATGAAGTAAATACGTTCACCTGTGTGTGTGTGTTTGTGTAAAAATAAATAGATAACGGTGTTGTGAAAAGGAAAACTGTAAAACTTATTGCTTTATTAATTTTATTAATAGATGAACTCTTTAATTCATTTATATAAATTCGTAGAATTATTTTCTAGAATGACAGAGCAATCCGAATGAAATGAAGTTATTCCTCTGTAAATTTTGCTAGTAGCAATTGCTTGATATTTAAGCATAGTATCCGTTTATAATTAACGATAAAAGTGATTTTACTTCAAGAAAAAAGATAATACACACAATAGGAATTTAATTACTTTAGAAACATTGTGAGCATTTATCAAAAGCTATTCAATTGCGAATACAATAAATACACAAATCAAATAAGGATCTTCGACATTAAATATATTTGATCTCGAAACAAGAATTTATCATTTGCGTAAGTATAATATTTGTATAACATTAAGAGTTGAAGTAAATAATTGTAATTTTCAATTACTGTAAATATTTCAGTGCCTCTTGACTTGAAAATTATATGTTTGTGTAATTTGTTACAATGTGAAGAGGGATGGAATTAAAATTACCAATTTCGTTAACTATTAAAAAGATTACATTGAAATTTAGAGTAAGTTAAAGTTTCGAAGAAGCTTTGATACCATTGATATGTTTACTTATCTTGAATGTATAATTTAATACGATTTTAGAGCAACATATATTTTGTGATCGTGGAGATTAATTATTGTTCATACGGTAGTAAAAGTGTACTATCGTACTTAAATTTGATAGTTTCTTAAAAGGAATAGTTGGATGAAATAATTTTAATTATGACAAAATGGATAAAAAGGATTTGTCAAAAGTAAATATGTTTGAGAAATAGAGAAAAAGAGATGTAAATAGGTAGCGAAAAAGAGAAGAGGGAGAGAGAAAGATGGATAGAGATAAAGAGAGTTATAAATGGAGATATAGATAGACGGAGATAGCGATAGATATAGAGAAGGAGACAGA
>BMAV01025945.1:171364-185771 GCA_019973955.1 Trichonephila inaurata madagascariensis
AGAGAGAGAGAGAGAGAGAGAGTGAGTGAGTTAATAGTAGAAAAAAAAAGATTACTCGTATGTAGGAGATCGAAGTTAAGAAGAAATGTAGCCAGGGATCTAATTCTTGATTGAGTTAAAAGAGCATTAAAGCACAAAAATGTGCCAAAAGAATTAAATCCAAAATTTTAATGAAGTTAATTGGCGAGAAAGTTGCCAATATTTTGTTTATATTAGTGATGACAACTAAGGGATTATGAGAAAATAAAAGCATCAATTGTGAATAATTACGAAATTTTTCGACATGTGTGCTATAACATTTGCTTGAAAATAATTGAATTGATGTGTATTATCACTCATTCTTTTGGTTACGAATCTTTTGATATATTTTGAATTCAAAATGTTGTTGCATATATTCTTTCACTTTTATACCATAATACTTACAGGCTTATGAATCAAACTCTTCGTCAGAAGCAGTTTGCAATCAAACTACTAATGCACATTTGGTTCAAAGTTTTTATATTATATATCTCAAGGCCCATCATTTAAGTTCACAGAATAGTTTCAGCTTAAGGTATTCGACTATCCTAATATTGTGAATTTTGTCAAAAATGGACAAATTTTTTTTACATTTTAATTTTACTGGCCATCTTATAAGCTTTTTAAAAATTCCTAGTTTATTATTTTCCGTTTACTAGAACAAAACTACAAGTGTTTTAATAAAAACATATGCCATTACTGTAAGCAAGATGTGTCATCACACAATAACTAAATTTTTTTTATGTGCATGTTCTGTACAATAGTAAAAATGTTTTAACCTTCAGTTTTATCAATCACTGTTTTATTACAAAATTTACAGTCTCTTATGTTAATATAATCACTGTTTTTATAAGCAATTTTATGTAATAACTAAGATAAAGTGCTCTAGTTTTGTAAAAATTAAAATATCTGTTATCCTGAAGGTCATTTCAAAAATGAATAACATAGAAAGACATCAAAATTGAAAAATTGAAAATTTGTTCATAAACATTTGGTACAAAATGGGCACCGTTTATGATATTTTTTGTAAATATTTAACAATTTTTTCCTATTTTAGTAATAATAAATTATTTTTTTCTTCTTAATAGCAGCATAATTTTCTTAAAACGAACTAAACAAATTTAAAAACTAATAACTACAAAAAAAATTCTCATATCTCCATTTTTTTAAAAAAAAAGTTGTGAAAAAAAAGTAGTCGGATACCTTAAAAATTCTGTAAATTATATTTTTTTAGTAATATATCTCTGATTTAAACTATTATATTTAAATGTTCAATATAAATGTAAAACGTAAGATCTTCAACATTTTTTCATAACATAACACCCTACCAATTGTTAAGTATAATTAGCTCGTTTGAATATAACATTTAATTTTTGAAGTATCGCATTCTTGATCTATAATTCCAATCAGAAATTTTGCTTTAACATTTGAGGTTTACTTAACGAATGAGAAAGCAATAAATTCACTCGAGTGTAAATACATTACGTTCATTGAAAATATAAAAATGTATTGTTCAAATATTATTTCCTCCGAGGAATTTGTGTTTAATTACAAGTGTTCATAGCAATATTTCGGTGATTATAAATTAACATAATTAAATTTCCTTTTACATTACTCAGATTTCTATCTCAGCTGCGACTGTGACATACGAATACACAATAATTAATTTATCAATCAAAATGTTATTTGTTTTCATGGTAAAAGGGAATTAATATATACGATATACATAAGTATTTCATTACAGCAGATAAAACTTTCCTAAGTTATTGGACATAGGGGAAGGAATTTTATTCAAGATTATGAATAGATTAAATAATAAATGTAGTAATGAGATTTAGTATTGTAAGTCTTAGATTTTATAATGTGATTTTACTATATGTAACAAAATAACGTTTGAATTATAATGAATTGGGTTGATTTCCCTTTTCTGTGTGTGAAATTTATCGGAGCTTAACCACTTAAGCGGTCAATTTTTTTACCCAAAATATTCTAGAAAAAAGTACACTTTTTATTGCATATAACTAAACATAATATACCCCTGCATGCCAAAATTAATATAACAAACTTGTTTTTCGTCATAATTTTAAAATGCCAGCCATAAAACTGATACAATTTATATTTTATATATTTTGAAGAATGGGTAGTACTATATCAACCTTCAGTTTAGAAAAGGATGCTGTTTAAACTTAGTTTTTGTAGAATTATTGGATTGAGACTGTTCAACTGTATGTGAAATTTGCCTTCAATTGTGTGAATATTGCATTAAAATAAACAAGTTAGTTTGTTTACAGGGAGAATGTGACTTCATATAATCGTTTAGATCAGGGGTACTCAACCTTTTGTTCTGCTGGGCCGCATACATATGTTAGCTATTTCATGCGGGCCGTATACATATGTTAGCTATTTCATGCGGGCCGCATACATATGTTAGCTATTTCATGCGGGCCGCATACATATGTTAGTTATTTCACGCGGGCCGCAACCTGAGGATAAATGTGGGGGGCGGGAGAGGGGGAGAAATGCTTTAAGGCTAATATAACATATGAAATTTAAAATTTGGAAACTTGATCAAAATATTATATCCCCTTTTTTTCTTCTTTAATTATTACTTTTTATATTTCCTTGTCACTAACACTAAATTAAAAGCATTTAAGAAACACTTCTTCACCATTTCTACTTCAGTAAACGGTTTCATATGATTACCAATAATATAACAAACTTCATAGGATGTCTTGTTAGCGTTGTAAAATTACCTCTGACATAACACACAATTTGTTGTTTTTCCAAAGATTATTAAAGAAAACCTATTTATCACTTCTTGAAAGAGACTTTAGAGGAAAAGTGTCATTGAATTATTCTTTTTTGTTGGTATTTTTAAATACAGCACATTCGTGACAAATAAAAAATTACTGATCCATGTTTATTTTTCACTACATAAAAGTCAACCTTGTGACGGGCTCACGCGTTTTTTCATTAACATGTCCTTTTGGGTTCTTTGAGGTCAGAATGAATGGAAACACTTTTCCAACCAACCCCAGAAGTAAAGCGTGAAGGAAATATGCAAATTAGGAAGCTTTTAAATAACAGAAGTTTAGAGTAAGCTGGATGACATTTGGGGAAGGTTATGATAGACCGTATTTCAAGTGTGAAGAGGTTTTGGGAAGTTAAGTGACAGCCAATAGAAGTTACCCGTGACAGAGAGCCCTTAGGTCAAGGTGCATACCATTGCATGCCAGTGAACCACAACTTCTACTAGGATCAGATAGATTGATACTTCGTTGTACCTTAAAGGTAGAAGTGATTATTTAAATATTTGGATCTGTGATCGCATTGGAATTGAGTTTAGGCGAGTTAGTTATTGATAGTGGTCCGGGTAACGTTATTTCGGTATCATATATATTGTGTGTTTAGCCACCGTAGATTCTCTCACATATCATATTATTATCTAATCTGTTAAAGGTTTAAGTTAAGATCTTAATAAAGTCATATTAAGATCATGGCAGCTTCTAGTTCTTCATTTATTCCTACACCTCTAGCTCACGGTGATAATCTAGGAGAAGGGCACCCGAGGGGGACGTCCTTAAAACCTCCCAATTGTCTTGAAACGATATATTTTCTTATATTATTTTTCGCTTGCAAGATATGAAAGATAGTCAAAAATTAGTTCCATACATAAAATTGTCCCTACTCCGCTGCTGACTGTTACCACTTACCGTAATCGTTCCAAATAGAAAAAGAATATCAATTCGCACCCGTACGACACCGACAACAAAAAGCAAAATTGATATATTTGATTTCTTGACAAAGATTTTCCACCAAATTTTTGATACAATGTTCTTAAATAAGTAAATTTCTCAGATCAATGGGCCGTGTGTGTGTGTGACCGGGTCACTTAAAAAGGCTCGGTGGGCCACAGGTAGAGTATGGCTGGTTTAGATGATTCCCCCCTTCAGATGAACAGCCATTGCCAGGCATGAATCTGGCCGGTCTCAAGTGTGGAGGAGGCATTTTCGTTACAAGGGGTCGAAAGTTGTATCTTGGTTATTAAATCAATTCCCAACATGTGGTACTGTCACCTGGAAGGTCGGGCAATGTCTCCACTGAGCATCGACTTCTTCCCAAGATCGCTACTTGACATGAAGCGCACGATGACATGGGTGGACAACGGTTCCAGAGTTTCCTCGTGACCTTGCTGTTTGTGTGGAAGGAGATTTTCCTGAAGAACAGTCTTCAGCCATCTTGCGGAGAGTGGCCATTACGCCCAGCGTCCAGTCTGGCCCGTCCCTTTGACTGCATTCAGCAGGGAAGACCGGATATTGTGAAGATGAAAATATCAGTCGTGCACTCCACGAGGATGAGGGAGTGTTCTGTTCAGTGATGAGTCAAAATGTCCCAGACAAAGTGATTCTCGTCGAATCCAGGGGATCTTGTGAAAAAATTGAAAGATGTACCATCCTAGACTAGATCGCTAAATTGACCCAAATAGAAATATTTGCTAGAACATGCATTTCAATCAAAATATTAATTCAGTTTTTTTTTATTGTTTACAACTGCACATAGTCATTTTTAAAACGCAATATTTTCAAAAGAAAAAAAAAAGTATAGTAGAAACATATGTGCAAAAATTAAGAACTAAATTCACATAGTGCGCCAATACGATAACAATTGCATCCATCTTGATTTCCTAATGGAATTGTGTCTATCTTATTTATTTGAAACTAGCATTTTTTGTAATAATTTTATGTACATATGTAGTTAGTTATTCCCTGTTTTCTTAAGAGAAAAAGAAGAAGTGTTTAAAAAGTCTGTATAAATAGCAAAATCAATCTTAAAACTATTGAGGTACCTTAAAATTACTCAGTCATATGATGGGAGTCAGGGAGGGTTATTCCACGACTTCAGGCTGATGTATAAAAGTAGCGAGGGGGGGGGGGAATCGAGAATTTAGGAACTTCTGCTCTGAATGCTAAAAACATAATACTTATGCTAGTAAAACATAATACTTGTAATTATTGAATTATGAGTGTTTTTTACAAATATATTTAATTCTCCTCAACATATCGTCTGCTTAAAAAAAATTAGACATGCCAATGGTCAAATTTTAATAAGTAACGAAGTCGTTTGATAAAAAATATTTCTCTGATCTACTGAAAAAGTTCTTCAAGGAAATGTAAATTGAAGCATGAAAAACCAAATGTGATATTTTTATCACACTTGAAATGAACTAATCATTAGTTAACTATAGTTATACATGTGTAAGTATAAATAGTTTTATGATTACGTTATTTTGTAATCAAATTATATTTTATAATTTACATGCAAACTGTTTTCGAAATAACAGACTCTATGGTTGGAGGAGCTTGTTTGTATCACAGCTATGTGGAACTAAATAATAGATAATTAGCTTTTGAGGGTGTGTAAATGGAAGCTCAGAATGAGCAGGGAAATTTTTGGAATGTTTTGGAAATATGGGGCATGTTTCCCTATTTCTTTCGTCATTTTTGCACTCTGGCGTTTGTGGTGATGGTTAACAGAAGGTTACTGATGAAATATGGAGTAATTTAATTCTAAGATTACTTTATAATATTAATTACAAACATGTTTCTTTATTCCTGCTTAATTAGTATAATTTTAAAAATATATTAGTTTTATACTCTTAGCTCTTAACAAAGATAAATTGTTTGGTTTACTTCTGATATCAAAAGGTTGTGACGGATTCACGCGTCTTTTCATTAACAAAACCTCTGGGTTCTTTCGTGGCCAAGATTAATGGCAACTCTTTTCCAACCAAAACCCAAGAAGCGAAATGTGAACAAGAAATGCAAATAAGATAGCTTTTAAAAGAACAGAAGTTTCAGTAAGCAGGACGGCAATTTGGGGAAAGTTATGTTTGAAGAGATACAAGCGAGAATTGACAGCCACTCGTGAAGTTACCTGGAAACCCAGCTATTACTACAAGGTGCATACCATTGCACGCGCGGCCAGACGTTTCCATATAGATATCGAATCTTGGGTTGGATTAAGGTAGAACTGATTATATGATATTAGGACTTATAATATTATTAGAAGTGAGAATAGGCGGATTGAATAATTATTTAGAGAAAGTGGTCTAAGTTATGCGATTCGGTTTAACTATCATTGTGTGTGTGTTTGTTCATTCTAGATTCTCGCTATTTCAATTTATCTAAATTGTTAGACATTTATGTTCTATTCTTAATAAAGCTATATTAAGAATTTAAAATGTCTATTCCTTTCGTAAACCCTACACCTCTAGCTCACGCTGACAATCAAACATACGGTCACCAAAGGGGGGCTGTATCACAAGGTAACGAGACAAATTTAATATAAAAATTATCACTTCCTTTTATTGATTTAATTGTTTCGATATTATTCATTATATTTTCTTTGAGATCAGTGTTGTGTTTGAAATCACTATGACTGTTCGTCAAAGATCTTCTTTTTTGAAAGTCTAATTTTAAGCTATAAAGGAATGATATTCCCTCCATAAGAGCTTCAAACTAAAAATGCAAAATGTATATATATCATTTTTATTGTTTCATAGAAAAACTATTATAATTATGTGTTAGTATTAAGCAAGGTACAATACTAATAATTTACAACTAAGAATATATATTGTAAATAAACAATACAAATACTTAACTCTGTTGATACGAGTATAAGCTTTACAAGATTATTTCTTAAATCTGAAAAAGGAATGCTCTTCATATCTAAATTGTTCGATTGCAGAGAAAATTTACACAAACATAAAAGCCGAGATTCGAATTTTAAAAACACTTGAGATCAATAGAAATTTAAAAATTAAGTGTACTTTATAGTAACAATAATTATTTAGAAATTGTTTTTCTTGAATAAAGTAGTTGACGCTTGCGAAAATCAGTTTTATTTATGAACCAAGAAAATTATAATGGAAGCGATGCCATGGATATTTTAAAGAATTGCTGCTTGCGTTTATAAAATAATTTCTGAGAGAGAGAGATCATAATTAACTAAAATTTTATTTAATATTTTTTATTATTTTCATTAACTTAATCACATTTCAGTAGGCTAATTTACCGGACGTTATCTACTCCCTAATGAATGTAAAATAAAGAATGGCAGTTACTTGATACAAAAAGAGTCTTTATATAATGAAAATATGTTACATTTTTTTATATAGATTAATTAAAAAAACGTAATAATAATAATAAAAAAAACTGTGTTATAAGGATTCGAAAATACGATTATCAAACATTTTCCTTTTGTTCATAAGAAAGCTTTTTAAAGCAATTAGTGAAAATATAATAGTTTATCATCTCGTAATGCTCAATCATCTATTTATTGATTCTTTGTAGACGTTACTAATTATCTGATAAAGTTGAATGACGGTTGGTAAACAATTTTTTTAGTTTTCAACACGTGTCTCAAAAGCAATTCTTGGATTTTTAGATTTTCAGTTATTTTTGTCATTTTTTAAGATGGAAAAACATAATTCTGCTATAAATTAATAATAGGTTTAAGACGATGCTTAATCTTGCTGATATGAAAGCATATTTTTTATGCCAATAATGAAAGAGCAAAAGATTTATAGTATATTAGCAATATCCCATCAATAATATACAATTCGTTTCGCTTTAATCCTTTAGAGATCAAATAAAACTCTTACCTACCATTCGTACTTTTTAAATTCCAGATGTCGGGTGTAAGTTTTTTGACGAGATTTAGAAACTGGGTACTTAAGTATTAGCGTTACAGCAGCCAAATTGCCTTAACGCAAATTGTGTTATTTTTCACCAAAATCTGACTGATTGGTCTCTTTTCTTCATATAAAAACATGCTAGAATTTTGTAGTTCCCATATCATAGCGCTATTTGCGTGGCGCCATTAGTTCAGCGGTGACGCTAACATGAAAGTTCCCGAAATTCAAACACGAGCTTAGAAATGAGAATAGTCACAATTTTTTTAAACACAAAATTTCTATTGCGGCTTACTGTGATGTTAACAAGCACTGAGCCTAAAAACAAATCATCGCCAAGTAAATATCAACTTGGCTGTATATCACAAAATTTGGCATAAAAATTTTGTAGTCTAAAATACTAATAATTTGCGCCAGACGAGAGACATGGCCAAGCGAATGCGGGGATATACACATACTGCACCAGAACGCGTGATTCATGTACGATTGTGCTCCAGCACATTTTTCTATTCTTGTGTATAACCTCTTCCCTGCTGCAAATCCTGAGAAGTGGATTGGATGCGGTATACCTGTTGCTTTACCTCCATGCTCCACAGACGTAACACATCTAATTTTTTTCTTCTGGAGCCACCTGAAATCGCTTGTGCATAAGACGCCGGAGGCTACAGTCAGGAACGTCTTAAGGCATGGGCAAACTGGGCTTGACCCCAAGGCGTTAACCCAGCCTTAATAAGATCATATTTAAGCGGTGAAATGTTGCTTATAGTTGTAGTTTCCGAAAATCTGGGATTTTCGGACGATATGTCAACTGGCTACTTGTGATGACCGTCGTCCATGCTTAAGCCTAGACTTACCATCATACGCCATCATTACTCATTCAGTCAAAAGGTGGTTTGTGCGATTGTAAGTCATGCACATTTATTTATTTCGGGTTACTGTTTGTTGTATTTGACAACGTATTCTATGTACTGTCTACTTTTTAGGGTCATGGGACCTACATTTGTGTTGGATCTCATGACATGGATCATAATTACCTCAGCACACCAGAATTTGTTTGAACGCATTCGGCATTTCTTCCTCTGCTGGTGTCGATAATTTGATCTACACAGCCGCAACTTCGAACAATTAACGTGACAATCACTTGCGTTAATTTCTCACGTAGAGTTGTGATGCAATGTTCATATTATAAACATGCTTTATGTCAAACAAATTAATTCCTTACTACCCCAATACATTCAACATGACATCACACTTATCATAATTAGTTTTGTGTTTTTCTTTGACTGAACTTGTTTTGCAAATCAATGTTCTGTAGTGATTTGTTGCCCTCATGCTGTCTACTGTCATCCCTCTGAATTTGTCGGTCGAATTCGGCAACACCCTGTATGTGGAACCTTTATATCTAAATCAAAAAGTGTGAAATAAAGGCTAATTTTATAATGCAAAATCAATTACATAGAAAAGTGACATTAGTGACGAGGAAAATCTTTTTCAGAAGTGAAATAAATCAATTAAATTTTTAAAAAATCCTTTATTTTTACATTTAAGTTTCTTTTGAGCCATTAAAACCCAAAGCAATTTTGTATACCTACATCCATGATTAAAAAGTTTTTAAAAACACAATATGTGTCTTATACTTTTTTTTACTGTTATGAAAACAAATAATTGTTATGAGATCCTACATTTTGCATGTTACAGCTTATTAGCATTCTTGTTTCGAACAGATGGGGTTTGTTTAATGTTACGGTTTTATGCAAATACAAGCTCAAACTTTGTCATCAAAAAATGAGAAAATGTATTTAGTCATAGTGTGGTATCGTAGCTGCTTCGCTATATTTAAGTGAAATCGACTATAATAATCAAGTAGAGCCGTGCTTCTCACAAATTTTCAATATTTATAACCCAATTTTCAATCATAATTTTCATCGCATCCCCCCTCCATACAATAACAATGTATTGAATTCAATAATACTATACTTTGACGCTAAACCAACATTTCGACTTTAATTTCGTAAGTGCCACCGGCGTATATAAACGGCTCACTCAACCAGTGCGTTAATTGACCCTGACGTATATATACGTCTCCCCGAAGTACAATCTCTCCATAAAATTATTCCGAAGGATTTGGATTGCAACAAAATTACTTTGAGAATGTTTGCGAAAGATTTACTTAGTTCAGAGGCTTTGATTATTTATTCCTTTTCTACCTCGCAAATACACCACATACTCTCGACTACGTGTTAAAAGGTTGGCACTGGGAAGTTAATTTCGTAATTTTTAATTGGCATTTAAGTGAGTAATTAAAACCACATACGCGTGCCTACGTTGGTAGTGGGGGCGTTTAAGAGCCAATCACGTAACTTTAATTCAGCAACTAAGGGAATAATTATAAACCGTACAAATTATCAAGATAAGTATTAATTTTTGTTTATAACTTTATATGACAAGCCCATGAGATCACTGGTAATTATTAAACTTGTTCTTAACTTAGTATTGTTAAATTAATTATAAAATACATTGTGCACTACTGATACATTTATAAGTATAGCACATCAGTGTAAATGGGTATTTTATTTATTATTTTTTTTGTCAGAATGTATTTTGTTGGTTTACTTTCAGCAAATTAATAATTTTTAAATAATCTTTTGTTTCCGATTTTTCGATATGATAGCGCCGCCCTCGTAGGGTTATCAAGCCCTCTAGGGTGTGCACCCCCTTAATCTTCAACTGCAAGGGTAATGCGATACATTTAACTTTTTTTAAATTCATGATAGGTTAAATTTTACGCCAGTAAGTATTATAATATACAAAACTAACATTACAGTGAAGTTCGTTTAAAGCGAAAACTTTAAAGAGGAAATATCGATTTGACACGAAATAATACAATGGTCCCGATCAACTAATGTATATTTTCATGCATTTATTTTTCTCTAACGAAACAGAAAACGCTTAACACGTAAAGATTTCTCCATCTGGGAATGAACAAAGTACGGAAAATGTCGGTCTCGCAGCTGAGATTTAAGACGGGTGTGAAATAAAGGTGGTAGTTTCACATACTTCGTTGAAAGGAGGCTGACTTGGCTTTGAAATATCTTCCAAAGTGCTTGGGACAGTAGCTCATTTTATTTATCTAAGTTATTTTCACCCTTCACCCCTACAAATTCCCCATAAACGCATCTAATCTCTCATCAGTTGGCTTGGAATTCGGTGATGAGTACAAGCAAAACGAGTATAACAAAACCGAAGACATCGAACATTTTGTTGAAAAGTTGGTGCTAAAAAAGAGAGGCCACATAGAGCTCTTATGGTCGACGAATTTCTAGAGTGAGGATATTTGTAGTATGGATTGGCCAGCCAAGTCTCCAGCACTCAATCTTATAGAGCATGTCTAGGAGGCTCAGGGGAAGGCAATTGTCACTCACAACCCCCTCCGAGAACCATCCCGAAAATGAAAAAACGTTGCAGAACGAGTGGGACCAATTGCCACAAGAACTGATAAACTTCATTATTTTATATATGACATCACGCTGCGAGGCCTGTATAGCTATAGAAGGGGGCTATACCCCCATTAACCGATTTTTTTTTTGCTTATTCGGCAACCACTGTTTCATACCTTCCGACTAAAATGAGAGTTACGCACGATCATGCGTGTGCATTGCCATTGATGAATGGTTATTTGTTTTGTATGTAATCAATGTATGTACATATCAAATTTCATTAAAATCGGTCCCGTAGTTCTAGAGATAATCGATGAAGTCTGAAAGTTCTCTTAATTTCTTACACCAGTGTTTTCAGCGTATCATATTGAATGATTAAAAAAATAAAAGCTTTCATTTTTGATAATGAATGTAAGTACTAGATTTCTGTATATAGTTAAATCCTTATGGTTAACAATACCTCGAAGTTAATGTTCATCAATGGATGTGATTAATATTATTATTGATTTGATATAAATCAGAAATTTTGTAATCTTTATACATAAAATATGATTGCATATTATTAACGGCATATTTTTACATGCATGGGATGATTGGATCTAATCAACATTCATTGAAACCAATAACGAGTAAATATTGAAGTTATCGTGACCTGCTTGGCATGTTAAGATATACATTGAAATAGGAATACCTTAAGGATATTAGAGCTTGTGTTGAACCAGTGATTGATGATATCTATAACTAAATTCGTCTAGAAATAAGAACACAAATAAAGAAGTAAAAATATTGAAATATTTGAAATTAATCCAAAAATTTGCAATTCAGTTCTCTAAAAAATTTAAACTTTTAGTACCTCCCTTATTAATTTAATATAACTTTAAAAAAAATAGCTTTTTTTCGAAGCCTAAGGGTAAATATTTTCTATAACTATATTTATTAACAGAAAATTATCAGAAACATTTATAGCTATTTGCCATGATTTCAAAAATTATAAGTAATCTGAAATAATTTCCTATTTAAATCTCAAATAATTTCCTATTTAAATCAGTAAAAGGTTAAATAAAACTACGGTAAGCTTTTACAGCTTTTAATAGAATCTCTTAGTTCAAATTGTTTTACTGTTATGCCATTTCTTTTAATTTCCCAGACATTTCAAACTGAATTGCTTGAAGTATACTTATATACCTTTTAATTCCGTTAAATTTACAATAACTGTGAATTTTGATCTTAAAAAAATAACATCTTTTTCATTGAAATCGATTTGGAGAAATCAAAGGAAATTTTTAGCGTAATCTACACTATTAAAATTCTATCTTTGTTTGTTTGTATGAACATACATTTTCTCAAGAACCGCAAAAAGCAGAAACTTGCCAAAGGTGCCAAAAGATTGGGAATAATCCGAGAAATCCGTTTCTACTACATATATTCCGTTATTATCTATTAGTTATTAGTTAAAAGATGTCAATTAAAAGCCTTAAAACGCATTGTTGGCTTACCCCTGTTGGCTTTTTACTCCGCCAAGCGTCATTACCATTTCAGCTGAGTGAAGTTCCTACTTTAAAAAAAAGCAATATTGTTTTCTGTAAATCATTAATCAAAATTTTTCAATTGTTATGTATTGATTTTTTTTAGTATGATGAATAAACCGTCTGAACTAAAAAAAATTCACATTGTTCTTTTAAAATCAGTGATTTAAAAAATTAAATACCAAAACCTTTTTTTTTTACTCTTTTTCAAACAATGCTTACAATTTTAATTCAACATCTAATAAACATGTTAAATTTTGTAATTATAAAAATTTCTACTTGAAACCACATATTTCATTTGTTTTGTATTCATTTTTTTTACATTTCAGTTAAATAAGCATAACTTCCATAGAAAAAATAAAAGCAATATTCATATAAAACATTTCCTTTTATTTAAAAGGGCTTTTCATTCTACGTTACGTAATGTTTATGGCTCGAATGTCAGGGCATCTGCTTATCATGCCTTGGGCCAAGGTTTGATTCGCGCTATTGGTAATTTTTCTTATTCTTTCAATTTAATTAGTTTTATAATTAAATAAATTTATTTAAAAAGATTTATTGAATATTAAATCAAATATTTTAGAAAATTATTTTGCTTTTAAAAAAAATTACTGTAAATATATAAACATTTATATCATACTTTATAAATATAATTATTAATAAATAATACTTTTTGTAAAAATATGCCATAATAAATATTAAATAATATTTTACATAAAAATAAGTTACAAATTTTTTTTATAATATGATAAACATTATAGTATAAATAAAATATTATACATAATATTGTAATAATATATAAAATGTATTATATAATTATTTATAGAAACAAAATTTTTAATTAATATAATAAAATAATATAAATCTTCTATTATATACTAATTTAATTATTTTATAATTTTTAAAAATATTTAATAAGTCTTTATCAATAAACGATATTTTCTCTTTTACTGCTACTTCTTAAGCAAACGGTATGTCACAAGTAATTGCTAAATGTACATTTTAATCAATTTCATTATTTCAAAACCTAAGAAGGAAATTATTGTGAAAATAATGAGTAAACTAGTTTTGTATAATGTACTTTTTTCCGTCAGATACGTGTTCAAATAATTTACTAAACACAGTGGAATGAAAAACTATAAAATTAAAACAAAATATCAAAATGTTTTTATCAGATAGTTTTTTTTTAATGTTCTTTTAAGTAAATGTAAATATATACCTAGGGGCTTCCCCCATACTGTTTTTATTTATAACTTACATATATATATGTTTAATCAAACATTCAGAAAAATGCAATCATTTCAATAGCTATCTATAAATTTTTCTTTTATTTATTACTTATAGAATATAGATTTTAATTAATATATATATGTTTTTTTAAAATGATTATTTCCATTATTTCATTACTAAATTAATTATTTGTTAATAAAAAGTACATCGTCTATTATTTTGGATAAAAATACACTGGTGTGCAAAACTTAAGCAACAATGTAAAAATTTAGCAGATAGCCATGAAATTGCAGAAAAGGAGGTCTGGAGATCAGTACAGTGAACAAGTAAATCAGTAGAAACGTCATGCGTATGCAAATATCAGCAACAAAACGTCAGAAGCGATGTGAGCGTACGCAAAACGCGTGATGTCGGGGCGCGCTGCTAAACAGTAGAATAAAATGAAGGACGGAGACGGAATTCAACATATTCGCTGCAAGTGCCAGTGAGTCAGTTCGTGAAAT
>BMAV01025945.1:190771-205531 GCA_019973955.1 Trichonephila inaurata madagascariensis
GGATGAAATTTTTACTGTAGATTATGTAAACTATCAACAAAATTTTAAAGAAGGTTTCTGTTTTTTTTTTGTTGAAAACTAAAGTAATTATGAATTTTTTTAAAAAAAAATGTCCAATTTTTTCCACATTGAATATAGTTTAAAAAAGCCTTATCTAAAAAAAGTTGCCAGATATATCTAATTCCCCCCATTAAAACGTGTAAACATGCTAAAAGTATGCTCACTGAAAATTTGAGGATTATATAATTAATGCTTGAGCTAAAAAGGTACACAAAATGATAAAGATTTCATTTTGAGCAAATAGGCTTTAATGTACAAATTTGTAAATTATTGGGCATTTACTTTTTTTAGTACTTTCCTGAAGCATTTTCTCTACCCTCTACGTCTACAAAAAACTCTTCTAATTTTCTTTTTTTCATTATTTTTAACAATTTTGCCTTTTTGTAGGATCTCAAGATGCTTTCGTTGGCTACACGAATCTTACATACATGTAATTTTTTGAAGCATGATACATAGATATAACTTGGTTCAATACATATTTTAATATAATTAATTTGGCTACGTGACTTACATTGAACTGCGCAATAGCCATATTTATGCCTAATTTTAGAGATTTTAACTCCACAAATGTTTATTATGGAATCAATGACCATATGGTGTATTTACACCATACCGTGTACTCATGCACTTTTGGCTAAACCCAATATACTCTAATTTTTCACCTTGAATATCATATGGATTCGCTCTCATCAGAAATTTATGCAAGAAGAAACACAGGTTCTCCTAACACAGCTCATTTGATGTGCGTCAATGAGTGGCTTCATTTAAAAAAGAAATAAAAATACTTCTAACTAGCATATTACCTTATATCATGCATCATTTTAGACAAAAATATTTAAACTTTTAGAAAATATTAAAAAAAAATGAAAATCGATAATTTTTCAAAAATTCACGTTGCTGACATCCTTAATGCCACTTTCAGTGCAATTTCCTTGAATCATTCTTCAAGTTACCACCCTCTCATCTCTAGAATAATTTTCTATTTATTGGGAAGTAGTTCCTTACCTTTTGTATTCGAAAGGCCCACACCCTCCGTTTTTCGTAAAATCTTAAAGGAAGGAAATCAACCCTCTCTCAGAAAAGATGGGTTCATCGGAAACCAACCTTTCCCATCCGGGCGATGCTCTTTTCCGTTCAAATCACGTTGGATCCCCGCCTCTAAAGTCATTCTCTCAATAGGCATCAGGAAATAGACGGCGAGCTTTGATAAAGAGATTTAAGGATCGGAATATCCATGAATTCAAGATGTGCTTGGAAAAGTAGAGACGAGATGTGTTGAAAGATAGGGAATGATTTTGGGTTCGAGCTTTAAGCAAAAATCTGGATTCAGAAGTCACATAAGTTTGCTTATCATATTGTACTTTAAGTTATCCGACTACTTGCGACAACTTTTTTTTGAAAAAACGAAGATATGGAGATTTTTTTGAGATTTTTAGATTTATTTAGTATATTTTAAGGAAAAAATCGTAAAATTGAAAACGAAAAATAACAAAAAAACATTTATAATTATTAAAGAGGAAAAAACTGGTGAAAATGTACAACAAATTACATAAGCGGTTCCCGTTTTCTACAAAAATGTTTTGAACAAATTCTCAATTTTTCGATTTTAATGTGTTACTTTGTTATTTCTATTTGAAATGACCTTCAGGATAATAGATATTTTAATTTTTGCAAAAAAACTAGAGCCCTCTATCTTAGTCACTATATGAAATGGCTTAAAAAACACTGATTATATTCACATAAAGGACTGTAAATTTTGAAATAAAACAGTGATTGATAAATCTGAAGGTCAAAACACTTTTACTGTTATACAAAACATTCACAAAAAATTTCAGCCAATTATTTTCAAAACTTTTTGAGCAATCGCTGTCTTTGTTTGAGTTTTTCGAAGAAAACACATTTAGAGTAAAACGCATTTTAAAATTTGACATTTTGTGTAAAGTTACGACATCTTCTTTTATCAAAACACTTGTAGTTTTTGTTCTAGTGAATGGAAAATAAAAAGTTTGGTATTTTTATTAAGCTAATAAGATGGCCTATAAAATAAAATCATAAGCAAAATTGTCAATTTTTGAAAAAAAATCATGATTTTATGGTGTAGTCGGATACCTTTATCTATGATGTTTTAATTTAATATTCACTATTAATTGTAGTTTCATCTTTGAAATTAATAGAAATGCCTTTCAAATTAATTTTAATACCTTTAATTAAACTAAGAGAGAAAGAAATAACGATTTCATTTTAGTTTCTATTTTTATTTTTAATTTTCATTAAATAAATATTTTTCTTTTACAAAAATTGGGTGGGAACAGAAGCTGATGTAATAATGTTCCACAATTAAATATATTTGTAATAGTTTATTATAATTAGGAATACCTGTGATTAATTTTCAATTTTGGAGACATAAATGTAGGATATTCCGATTAACTATCTTTGTATAAAAGCTTAAATTATATCCCTTTCCAGAGGACTGTAACTTTAATTAAAACCGCTTTCCAGATTAACGCCATCTGGTGGGTTTACGTGACGACACAAATAATATTCCATCGTCATAAGAAGACATAGTGCTTTCGCGCATCCGCCCCTCTTGCAAGCCTAGCTGGTTTCAGTCACGCAATGAGCTTTCTCTAGATTCCTAACGTCTCCTAGAATAGAGGTGGTGAACCTTTATGGATCAACGTGCCATTTTTTTCGAAAGAAGTATTTAGTGAGGTATAGACGGGCCATTTTTTTCTGAAAAGTGTTTAATGAGGTATAGACGTGCCGTCAAATCCTTTTGAGTTCTGATTATAGGAAAAATAATAAAACTAAATACTAACAACTCAACAATCTTTATTTAATATGAAAAAATACCTTTCGTGTGTGTGTACTGTATAGTTGTAAATGCTTTAGGTATACGTGTAATTAAAATTAAAGTAACATTAGTGAGACTTTTTTGCTGTTGCAGATTGGATTACAATTAGCTTACTTTAGAATTGTAAGACAGTGTTTCTCAAACTGGGGGGGCGCCCCCCCCGGGGGGGGGGCGCGATACCCTTACGAGGGGGGCGCGAGCAAATCGAAAATAAAAGATTTAAAAAATAATTAATTTACTCTCTGGAATGAATTAAAACAAAATACTTTCAGACATAGTAAAAAGTGCACTTTTACTCTGACATAATTTATAGGCGATATAAGTCATCTCAAAAATAAAAACTTCAATACCTAATTAGCTATCTTTGATCCAAAAAAACCAAATAAAAAAACTTTTATTTTATTTGCTGTAATCTCATGATAAGTGATTTTTACTACTCTTTCAGCGAAAAAACAAATCCCAGACCCAGAATCGAAAAAATTTAGGAACATCAAAAATTCATCACTGTGATTATTTTTGAAATACTGCACATTATAGCTGTAATCTGTTTTTGCTGATAATCTGTTTGACCTTCTAAGTTATTGGTACAGTTAGTTATGACCCCTCTCTTATATGTGTTTGTTTCTCATTTAGGGAAGTTGTAAGTAATGTATTTATTAGAGTTTTATGATATTTGGAAAATCACGGAGAGCACTTTGAAGGATTACTTGGCCAAGACTTTTAACCCGGAAGTGGTTGCGCGGGACACACAGATTACAAAATCGTTAATTCTGGCAAAACTGTTTATTTGTTACCAAAGAAAAAAAATGAAAATTTCTGGAAAGTAGGTAAGTTTACTTTCTCTTAATTAAATTATTCACTGGAATCACGATTTGTATCGTGTACAATAAAATAATTATAAAAAAAGGATTGGGGTGACTCAATCACCCCGCGTGACCATTAACGCTAGTATCGAGTGTGTGTCTGTCCCCGGGATAAAACATTTTGAAGTCTTCTCGCTTTAAATATTAAAAATAACACTATTATTCTTCATTGGAATTTTATATTATTTTTCATTGTTTAACATTAATTCTAAATGCTAGTTCTGTGAGGCTTAAAATTACAGTTCGCTTAAAACTAATTATAATATGACCATTCATTTTAAAATATCATTTTACATTTTCGTAAGCATTGTCGCGCATTTGGGCTTACTCTCCTGACAATTCAGCTATTTATCAAGGATGTTTTAGTTTTTTTTTAAAAAATGAACTCGTTCGAAGAGCGGGTGCTTCAGACAGTAAAATTTTAATGTATCAGTGCTGCACAAGGTATTTTATAACTAATTTATAAATACTAAATTAAGAGCAAGTTTAATAAGTTTTAGCGACTTCCATGGGCTTGTCTTGCTGAGGAAAGTTTTTTAAAGGAAGGCTTACGATTAGAAATTGGCACTCTGAGTACATTTTCTATATTTGGCTGAGATCTATATTTTGTCTTGAAAGCAGCCACCACATTTTACAATCTGTTCCAATTTAAAAATTCGAGAAAAAAAATATATATATTACTTAAAAGTTAATTATATAAAATTTAATATACTTATTTTATTAATTTGTACGGTTTATAATTAAGATCGTTTTGTAGTTATAGCGTCAAAGGGCATTATTATTGCATTCAATACATTATTATTGTATAAGGGGGGCGCGATAAAAATTACGATTGAAAAGTGGGTCGCCAGTATTGAAAGTTTGAGAAGCACTGTTGTAAGATGTATCTTTTAGTAGATTGCATGCTGAGAATTGGAGTTCTCTGCCAAATGGTTTCTAAGCAAATGATTATTTTTGCTGTGGTGCACTTTTTTGACAAGAGGATTTGTGATTTGTTTCAAAATGCTATTTTACAGACGATGTTCTCCATACCACTGTTCCAGAACATAAAACACACACCGCTTTGCTGCCTTTACTGATACCATATTTCTAGATTCGCCAAGTTTGAAATTCTCTGTTACACTTACTATCTAGCACTTTTTGTTCTTTTGCTGAACTAGCCATGTTAAATAACAGCTAAAAATCGTAAATATAACACAAATAAACTTTAAAATACAGTTGTGTCGACGAAATTGACTATGCTATGCATAGACAAATTTTGCATCATAAGAAACTGTAGTCCACGACGTAACTAAGGCAAAACTATAGTAAACGAGTGTGTTCTCCGCCGCTCCGCCACCTGTAAGTCGTATTTGCTTGTAATACTTCATGGTGAACTTAGTTATATTGAAATAAAATGTAAGCCCTTTTGATCGCTGGCGTGCCCAAAATATTGTGCCATTGATGGCACGCGTGCCACTAGTTCGCAATCCCTGTTCTAGAAGGTTTAATCTAACTTTCTATTTATTTAAAATCTGCATGTTTTAATTCCTATTGACCTGTAAATACTCCTCCTGTAAACTTTTCCCTATAACTTGTAATAAATTCTTTTACTTTCAAGAAGCATCTTCGTTTGAATTATTTTGATTCGATTTATTCAGAACAAACCCGCAAATTCTAAAAACCCCTACACACCTCGCCACTAAAATCCTGCTATCTGAAGAGTCTAAGATTTATTGGGAGATTTTGATTAGACTCCCACATAAATTCAAGCCCTATCCTTATTCTTTTTTTATTCCTTCAAATTGCTTAAATCTATTTTATGGAAAAAATAATAATTGCAATGTTTAATGAAATCTTAAATAACCTAAAACATTATTTTTAGGATATTTAGATTAAATTTAAGCTGTTAGATTTAGGTTGGATATTTTTTAAATAGTCAATTAAGGTAAACGCATTTTATTTACTGAAAAATTACTTTATGTTATAAGAAGACTTTCAAATCAGTAAAATTCTTCAAAAAAGGAAAATTATTTTAAAACGTAGTGATTGTTAGTGATATCTTTGAAAGCAAAATTCATCGTATTTCTAGAAATGAGCTCAGTAGCTGTCTCACTCAAGATAACTTTTAAAAGGTGCACAGTAGGTACTATATTCTATTAAAACAAATTGAAGCTTAAGGGCGTCTTCATTTTGCATATCTTAAATTTATATCTTATTTAAGTAATTGTATAAACTAAAATAATAGTATTTTAAATTATATTTCAATTATTATTCTACATATGTTTAAAAAATCTATTGATCTCATTCTCAAAATTAAGCTGCAATAAATCTAAATATCTGTATGTACAACATATACATATAAACACCATTACTCTCTGCTTCACTAAAAGTATTTTATAAGCTTGTGGGTAAATTTAAAAATTAAATTCTAAAATGAAATGTAAAGATCACATCTAATTTGAAATACATTTTTGTATCATTAAAATGTATCCATTTCCAATCTTGGATCTTCTATTTAAAAAATTCTTTTTTTTGAAATTTTTTTTTTCAAATTCTTGGAATCTCAAAAGCTTTACGTTGAAGATCTAAACTTAATTTCACTCTTTTTTTCACCCTTTGTCAACCTGAAAGGAAGAAATGATAAAAAATACTGAAGTTTCGTAACAGCTAGACGATTGGCCCTTTTAAAGTATCACGTTTGCCATTTATACCAGTATAAACTGTTGCGTTGAACACTGGCATAGCTAGTTTTCAGTGGCCCCGTATAAAAACTCCTTTGGGACCTGTTTTGTGAAACAAAAGCCCTCTTATGGGTACTGTAGTTAGACATACAGGGTGCCTTGTAGCCTGATAGCCTAGTATCATTGATATGGCTGATACGGTGGTAGCTAAGCCCCTGGAAAGACCCTGATGTCATTGTTTAGCACTTCTAAATTGTAAAATTGAAAGATTCAGTTCAATTCCAATACTTTTCATGCCAATAATTTAATTATTTTGGGTAAAGATAACTCTACAATTAAAGATTGTACAGCATTCCTTACAGCAATAGGCACAATTTTGTTACGTTTGCTTTGATAATTTTTTTTTGCTTTCTACTAAATACATAATGAAATAGACTTAATTGGTTAGTAGTAGAGCTTAGGTTAACCATTTGTTGAACGATAATGGCGTTATATAACCCCATACAATATTAAGAATTTAATAATACATTCCAAATCGAAAAACATTTTGGAAAGAAAAGTACCAATTCAAGTATAGTCTTCATCATTTGACCATGCTTTGAAATTTTGAGATTAGTCCTCAATAGCTTTCGTGTTACATCGATGTGCGATGTTATTACAAAAAATAAGTCACCACACGTTTTCAAATAACTTTTTACTTTTTAATTTCTTAAGAAATTTTCTGGTTTTTAATTTTTTTATTTATTTATATTTTTTTTCATTTACTTCTTATTTCTGACGTATTTGTACTAAGATCCAAACATATTCGAGCTAAATTTTGAATCTGTATATTTTGCATAGTAACTGTAACTAATAACAGTGTGCCATAAAAATATGGTTATTTTATAAATTAATGAAATGTATTAGAAATATTCTAACAAAGAATAAGAATATTTCAATACATAACTCATTGATATTCATTTGAGTCATATTTCCCGAATTGCTATTTATGAACAAAAAATAAATAAATAAATAAATAAAAAATAATAAAAAAAAAATACCCATGTGTCTCAGAGCCTATTTTTATTAAAAACAAGATTTAAAAATGAATTATATTTATTTTAACGTAATAGAACTAGAGACATTTTAGTGACATCGAAAAACTTAATTTTCCTAATTTAGAAAACGATTTGCAAAATATAAGAATAATATTAACTATGTGTGTGATTTTATAAAATATTTTTCTCAATTTATTATGGTTTTTCTTTCAAATTGATGCATTTTGTATGAGAAATAAGAAAGGATGCTAAAAAATTTGAAACATTTTTCTTTTAACAAAAAATATCTCAGAGATTTATAAGTACATCTCCTTACCCTGCTGGAAATGGGGAGAAGAATACTTATGTAGTATAAATTGTCGAATATTTTCACCGAAACCTTCATGAAATGCCAGGAAAATAAAAAAAGTGTTCCAGCACATGCTTAAATAGAATAATTATGTTTATTTAGCTGTTTTAATTTTTTTAATAAAATATATAATTAATGGAATATTTTTAAATCTAATGCTGCGTTTCTCAAACTGTGGGGTGCGTCCCCCTAGGGGGGTGCGAACATATTGAAAATTCGAAAACAAAACATTATTTTTAAAAAGTTATGAATTTACTGAAAGTAAATAAAATACATTCTGGCATGATAAAAATAAAATTAACATTTACACTAATACAATACACTTATAAATGCATCAGCACTGCACAATGTACTTTATAGTTAATTTATCAATACTGAGTTAAGAACAAATTTAATAATTACCAGTGTGGCTTGCAACATATAAAATTATATACAAAAACTTACACTAATCTTGATAATTTGAGCTGTTTATAAATAATACTTTCCCTGTCAATTAAAAGTTACGAGGTTCGCTTCCCATTGTCTCCGTTTCCCACGCAGGCACGCGTTATGTTATGTATTGTTAGGGTGTGTGTGTGTATGAAAAGAAATAAATAAGCAAATCCTTTGAAATAAGTAAATCCTTTGCAAACAATGCCAAGGACTTTTTGTTGCATTCCAAATCCTTCGGATCAATTTTATGGAAAGCAAAGCACAGAAAAAGATCGTACTTCTGAAAGACGTATATATACGCCTCGGGCACTACAAAGGTTAAAGTCGTATTGTAGCCTTAATGTCACAAAGTATAGTATTGAATTCAATGCATTATTATTTATATGGGGAGAGGCATTATGAAAATTATGATTGAATATTCGGTGGCCAATACTGGAAATGGAGAAGCACTGAGCAACGGTATCATCCCAATAAATAAAGAGAATGTTAACGGGCACAAAATGTCTATTTCATAGCAGACAAGCAATGGAAATACCAAGTGATTAGTTGCAACTAGTCAATATCATTTTGGAAAAGATCAAGGGTAGAAAGACAAGGAATAACTTGGTAATTGTAATAAATTTTATCACAGCTGGTCACAATGCAAAATCATCCATTGAATGAGGATGATATCAATTATATTTAGCCTACTAAATGGAAATAATTGGAACAATTATTTAGGAGAAGTATGCGTTCACGGTCTGCTATCTACAAAAGGGAAGGAAAAAAAAATCTTAGGACTTGGAAAAGATGTAGACTTTGTCGAAAGTCTTTTTTTCAAAATGGAAGAACGTAATTTTTAGTTTAGAGCCAGAACAATGAATCTTCGGCAGGATTTGTATGGGAGACAAATAGTTCATTATAAGAGTAAATTCTAGAAAGACAACTACAGTTAACCCTCCTATAACGAGGTGAGTGCGTACCGCGTTATATGGAAACCGCGCAATAAGAAAATCGGATTTAACCGTACAAACCAGGCTAATTCGTAACGCGTTCTACGGAAACTGTCTACCGCGTTCTATGGAAACCGCGCTATAAGAAACTCAGAATTAATACTAATCACATCATGCGTACCGCGTTATATGGAGACCGATAAAAACCTTTTTGGCGCGGTTCCTTAATCATTTTGTTTTGTCTACGCCATGCCTCAGTGCGCGCTTCGCTTTTAATTTATTCCTCGATCAGTGTAATCACTACTCTTTTTATTTCATAATAAAACTAGATTTCGAAGGGAGAGGCGGTGGCAAGATTTTAACATAAAATAAATACAACAAAAAGTAATATTAATGTATTACACTTCCAGAAATAAATTATTTACACTATTTTAAGCATTCATTACACAAAATTTGTAACAACGTGTTACTTATGCTGAGCAGAGATCCCGTGAAAAAAAATACTTACACTAATATACGTTATCCCCGGGACGTTGTTGAACGGAAACCGCGTTGTAAGAGTACCGCGTCATAGGAGGGCTGTCGCAATTTCAGCTCCGCGTTATATGGAAACCGCGTTCTGAGAGTACCGCTTTATAGGAGGGTTGACTGTACTCATTTTATAGAAATAAAGCAAAACACCGAAGAAGGATTCAATTTCCTGACTCTTGAAAATTATACAAAACAAAAGAACTGAGAGCTGTAAATCTCAAGCACTTTAACACTTTAAGGTCAACTAATGGTGCAATTGTGTTGATGATAATGCTGGTTAAATAAGCAGGACATTTAAAGACTATAAAGTTCCGCACAATGAAAAAGAGAAAAGGAATATTCTGGAAGTATCCGAAGAATGTTACATTCCTTTTTATACTAATTTATATGAAATAGCATTCATAATAAATTATAGTTTAAAAAAAGTGAAAAACACACTTTTTTATGGTTAATCGAACTAAAAAGTAAAAAAATAATTCTTAATATAATAATATAAAGATTACCAGAAAACTAATATCATTGAGGTAAAAGCGTGGGGTGCTTTGTACTAAATTTTTACTAACTCAACATTTTGGTATTGAACTAGTAAGAAGATATAACGATTCATATAGAGTACCCCTATGTTCTTACCCCAATTAAATTAATTTTTTCGTTAATCATTTTATTCGTATATTATAAGAATTATTATTATATTTTTTTACTTTTTAATTCTATTAACCATAAAACCGTGTTTTTTTAGTTTTTTTGAAACTGTGATTTATTTTTAATTTTTTTGAAACTGTGATTTATTTTTAATTTTTTAGTTCAAAATAAAAGCATGTGTTTTTAGTTTTTTAAGCTATCATTTATTTATACATTTTTCTTTTCTAATTTTTGGCCTGTGACCGAAAAAGTTCATCCATCCCTGAGTTAGACCAAATTATTTTTTCACATGCACGAGTCTTTTTTATTATTTCCATTATCAGAAAGACTGGACAACTGTTTATATGATGATAAGAAACTGCTGACGCAATAAATACGTTTTCGCTTTTAGGGTTACTCTTAATTTTTTAGTCGCCAAATCTGGAAATGGGATATGGAATTACTCGTCATATCTGGAAATGGTATAGAGTATTAGTCTCCATATCTGGCAATGGTATATGGCATTATACGCCAAATTTCAAAATGATATAATGAATTACAGACCAAATCTAGAAATCGTTATTCCTGAATATCCTTTTCTGGAAAATGGAACAAATTTTGAAATTATTGTATTGTCATCAGCGCTTGACAAGTGTGCAAAATTTCGAATTAATCTGACCTTTTAAAGTGGGTAAGAATCGAGTTCAAAGATTCCGTTACACACAAATGAAACTTATAAACGCATGTTATAAAGTACTCCATTTGTAATGATTTTGAATGCCATTAGTGAGTTTTAACAGCCTGAATAACGATGGAATTTGTGTCATGAAACTTAATATAAATTTAAGTTTTTTATGCTAATAAACTTTAGGGCAATTTTTTCAAAGTTTCCACCTATTTATTGGACGATGGGCTTATACGTTAGTACCAGACATGGAAACATAAATGCGAACTTCACGATTGTAAATCTCTTGACGAAATTTTTCTTCAGCTTAGTCCCAATAGAAGATGTATTTCAGTTAAGTTTTAACAGAGATGAGATGACACAAATATATTTAAGGTATCCGACTACGTTCGGAACCATTATTTTAAAAAAGTGCATAAATGTATAATTTTCATGACATTTAGTGTCACTTAGATTAGAATACATGTATATAATTGTTTTAAGGACATTATGACAAAAAAATTATTTAAATACAATATTTTGGCAAAAATTAACTTAGAATAACCTTTTTTCCAAATGTTCTCTTTTTGTAAAAAATATTTCTATTGTATTAATATTTTGCCTGTATATAGCTCAGATCTCTATACAGAGGCTCAACTATGATTTTTGAAAAATTCAAATTATTTTCAGAGTTACAACCATTTGGAATAATTATCGGCTTATTTTCTTAAAATTTTTCCCTTCTGTTTTCGTAAAACATGGATAAACCGACTTCCAAGTTATGCATTTCAAAAATTCTAGTTGAGCCTCTGTACAGAGGTCTGTGCTATATACAGGTAAAATATTAATACAATGGAAGCATTTTTTACAAAAGGAGAGCATTTGGAAAAAAGGTTATTCTAAGTTAAATTTTTGTCAAAATATTGTACTTAAATAATTTTTTATTGTAATACTATTCTTAACCCAATTTTATATACATTGTCTGATCTAAGTGACGCTAAATGTCATAAATATTATCCATTTATACGCTTTTGCAAAATCACGGTTCCGAACGTAGTCGGATACCTTAAAAAAATACATGCCGTATTTAATCTGTGTGGCTGTATCTAAAATAATCCAGTAACAGCCTTCGGACTGGGGTAATCCCTTTTGTCTAGTGGTTATGTTATTTGGCTTTGGATCTATAAGTCCGGGGGTCTATCCACTACATTGGTGACCTTGTCTGAATAAAGAAAAACGCAAAACCTTCTGACTTGTCATGGCACCATCTACCTGCAGAAAGATGAATCAATAGTCATCAGACCCAAATGACGCAGCAACCAAAAGTCGTCAGACTCACTTGACGTAACAAAGCAAAGTCTTCAGACTCACTTGAAGAAGCAAAACAAATTCGTCAGATTCACATGACGCAAGAAAGTTGTCAGACTCATTTGACGCAGCAACCAAATTCATCAGACCTACTTGACGCAGCAACCAAAGTCCTCAGACTCACTTGAAGCAGCAAAACAAAGTCGTAAGTCTCCCTTGAAGCCTCAAAGTCGTAAGACTCACTTGACGCAAAAGTAATAACTCACACGCTTAATATAACAGCAAATATCGCGTTCGTTCACCTGTCCACCGACTCACTTGTGGCGAAGTATCCAAAATAAGCCAGTAAGAGCCACCGGATAGGAGTGATCACTTTTGCCTAGTGGTATGTTATGTGCTTATGAATCCATAGGTGGAGGGTTCTAATCTGCGACAATATGCGTTTCATATATACCACATGATGGTAACTAATGGATAAGCTTCTCGTATAATTTCCATATTTTTGTTTAGTAATTAAGATGTTTTATTTAGTGAGCTACTCAAAACCTATTTTATTTTTTCGGCTATATTATGCAGGAAAATTTCTTATCCTTATTAGTGCAAGCCAAAAAATTTACATAAATCATTCTAATGAATCAGTTGACTTATTATGCAGTGCTAAAATAAGGGAGGGGGAAAAATGGAAGTCATTGAAACTCCTGGTTTTTTTACGTCGTAAATTTTATGTAGTGGATGACATAAAAAAGTTGCAGTTAAATTCTATGTTAAATTTAAAAGAATGTTACACTTTAAATATTGAGAATATATAAACGTAATTCGCGTAATGTGTATTTATATGCGGGTGTTTATTTCGTATTTATTCGGATCTACGTTGCCATTGATTCTAAGCCGCAATCCAAATTCTCAACAAGTTTTTGTGAAAAATTAAAATTGCACAATATGGATTATCGAGATTCAAATTTACAAAATTAAAATAATCTTAGAATCAGAACAAATAAGAAGTGAGTAATTAAGTATTTTACCAGTATCATAAACTTTTAAATAACATACATGAATCTTTAAGTGCTTTATACTTGCCCCATTCAACGAATTTTTTCCCCTTTGATTTTTAGCAGCATTAACATTGAAAATAATATCGGCTTAGATTTGAATAAATACGGTATTAGAGTATTTTCTTTTTGCAGGGAATTGTAATGAGCATTTTGTATTTTTTACTTAAATACATTGGAAATAAACGCAAAGATGTTTATTTCATTTCGAAATCATTTTTCTGGATAAGGATTTTAATGGAAGTAAACGTTTTGAGATTTTGAAACGATATTTAACATAATAAGCTGTTATAGATTACATGGAATACAATATAACCATTATTTGTCTGGGTGTTAGGATAAGTGAAGACATTGTTGATGTGGAATTACGGACTCTAATTCTTATACTACGTGCAAAGACATTCCAGGTTTAAATTCAGGGCGTTGGTGTGGTGTGGTCATCTTAGCCACTTGATTAAGATTTAAAATAGCGAGATCCTTTGCCACTGACACATGTGTTGTTCTAAGAAATGGCATTACAAATCATTTAGTTATGAATGAATGTACTAAAGAGTATTTAATTAAACAATTCCATTTCTTGTTTAAGGGTTACACAATAAATAAAGCAAAGGCTACATGAAATGTCCTCGCAACTGATATTATCACTAGTTTTATCCCTATAGGGAAAACGGGTATTTATAGAAAATTCGCGAGCAGCAGCAATTGAATTTTGTTGCATTCAACTTTCCTCTCGTGAAGTCTGGAATCAGAAGGCAGATAATTGAAAAGTCTCTTTTCCGCGAAAGTGAAGTTCTCTGATCTAATCAGTATTCCTTTAACCTAATCATGAGGAAGAAGTAAGGTGTGCGACAGAGGAAAAGAGCATTTAACGAGAACAAGTTGGAATTCTCTTAACATAATTTTAAATTGACGTCAATAGCGAATTGAGTTTATATGTGGTATGAATGTGACAATTGGATTTTGCACTTGGAGCTTAATCTGTGATGAAAATAGGAAAATATGATTATTTTAATGCATTTTATGTAGTTTCAAGACTATTAAATTTCTATAATATACTTTGGCACATAAATATCCAAAAAAGCATGCAATAGTGCATTTCTATCATTTAAGAGGTTAACTACATTTATCCATAATTTTAAAGATTTAAATTAAATTAATTTAAATTAATTGTTAACTCATTGAACATAATGTTTAATCTTCATACGTTATCTTTATCTTTTCTCTGCTTACTCTATATCTGATATGCTAACATTTCGTAGGAATTCTGCCTGTATGTTTTGAATTATATATATATATATATATATATATATATATATATAATCTAAATAATAATAATAATATAATATATATAATCTAAAAATTTTATTCTAACAGTTTTAATTCTTTCTTTAAATTTT
>BMAV01025945.1:209935-220082 GCA_019973955.1 Trichonephila inaurata madagascariensis
ATTTTCTTACATATGACTATTCCAGAAGCAAAAATGTATAAGAATTTCTAACCCGCCTGATCATGCGGGTTGGGTCTAAAAAGGTTATAGCTATATTAGATGTATTAATTTATTTCATAATTCATAAGCATAAAAATTTCACATTTCTTATTTCATTTCATGCATTTATAGAAACTATTCTTGAAAGCTATGGAGGAATTAAATAGGAGCAAAAACTAAGTCTAAGAATTTATGTGAATGTGGCAACACCAGGGAAATAGTAGAGCATAGATACAAAAAAATTAAATTTTTTTTTTAAATTAATGTTTTTTCAATTTTACTTAATGAATAAGTAAAACCACTAAATTACATTTTGCTTACAAAAATATGAAAGAATTTTAATGAAAAATTGTTTATATTAATAGCATTATTAAACTTATTAAATTTTTAATAAGAACCAAAAGATTGTTTGAAAGCGTATATTTTGGACACATAATTTTAACTGTCGAGTGGCATTTCTTAAAAAAATGAACATACTACGAGAGTATAAAACAAGAATAACAATAAAAATATAATTTCAATGCAGAAATGCAATTTTAGAAATGATAAGTTATAACTTTGGTTTAAATAAATGAACCTTATTTTAGTTATCAATGATATGCATTAATGATTACAATGAGATGATGATAGAATATATATATACGAATACAGAAATTAATAACTTAAAGGAATGAAATATCTGTTCGCATTATTACTGTCTTTAATTCGAGATCACTATATAATTTGAATAAGTTTATAATATAATATTAAAAAGATGGAATATAAAATTATGTAAAAAATAATTCTCTCTATATAATTAATAATCTCTTCTTCTATTTGTGATATGTGAAACAAATGAATCAATTAATTAAGGTAAATCAAACTTTAGCTTACTTATAACAGAACAGAAAAATGAATCTTTTAGAAAAATTTATTCTGCGTGAACATTGGACAGAATCGTCTTAAAAAGGTACGTTTCTATAATGTATATATATATATATTTCTATAATCTATAATATTATTACGGTATATATAATATTTATTATATATATCGTATTTATACTCAAATCTAAGCCGCATATTTTTCCAAAGATAATGCTACTAAAAATCACCTGTAGCTTAGAATTCGACTGCTAGAAGAATTATATGTTCATGCATGTATTTAAAAGTTTATAGTTCTGGTAAACTTCAGGTAATCTTCTTGTAACCTCTGGTAATATACTGGTAACTTCTTAGTAGCTCTCGTTTTAAATTGATTTTAATTACGTAAAACTGGAGAGCAGGATGAGTAAGTAGGCTTGGTACTTTCAATCCACATTTATTTATTTTCGTGAGAAAAACACTTCTAAACATAAAACAAGTAGAAACACACAAAGCAAGACATTAACACGAGTGATCCAAGATTTGAAAAATCCTGACTTACTAAAGCTAAAGTTTTAGTTAGGGGACATAAGGTTTTGGTCATTTCCCTTTAGGTGAACAATAATAGCTTCCTTGGTGGCTTCAAAAGCATCTGAAAAACTTCTATGATATCTTTGCTATAAAATAGTGATGGGTCTGACGTTATCGATTCCTCCACAAATCTGCATCATTTTTAAGGGTAAAATGGAGCTGTGATAACTGTACTTAAACTATGAGTAGCAACAGTTTTATTTGAATTAAGTAAGCTTCTCGATAAATGGCCACTGCTCTTGACTTCCTGCAAACAGTGATAGCTTGAACAAAAACTTATGAAGCCTCGTAATTTCTGTAAAAAAGTCTACGTTTCAAAATCAGTGCTATAGTAGGAAAAATGGACAGTGATATGAAGAAATGATTAATGAGGTGAAATGTTCCAAGTAGCGCAATTTTTATATCATAAATCATGATGCCCATTTAAATTTCATAAGTTTTGTCATTGAAAGCAATAAAAAGGCAATTCTTAATAAAAGAAGTAATAACAATAACAGAAGCTAATACGGAATCTAATACTGAGGGGTTAAGTACTAAATAAGAAACGCTATTATACTTATTCTGTTACGAGAAATAACGCTCATTACTGCCCAGAATATATATATATGATAATACCAAGGTTTGAATTTTCTTCTGAATTGACTACATGCAGTTAATATTACTTCTGTAACAGCATCCTACAAATGAGCATTATGAGATATATAGCTATTTTTTATCTTAACAATGCTAGATAGGTTATTAATCAGAACCTTTCTCATCACAACTATTATGAAGTATAATGGTTATTAAAGATATATAAATAAAACAGTATAGAGACAAAAAATAATCGCAGTTCATACAAAGCTCTTTTTTATTTATTATTTCCATCAGAAATTGATGATGATTGTAGGGTATCTCAGAAACACATCATCTATCACACGACGCTACTTCTGCGTTATTTCTACCTTTTCTCCACGTCTCATGGAACATGTCATATTCATCTCGCCAACTCCCACGCACCCTATTAATACATCAGAAGAGATGAAGCGATGTATTAGGTTTGTCCAGGACATGTCTATATATGATTACATAGAAAGGACTCAATTTCAAGAGGTCAATACGCCTTTTTCTAAGAAATGTCGTTCGAAATGTATATCTTTATTATGTGAAGCATGGTACTGCTAATTTTTAAAATTTTCAATGATTTTTTACTTTATATTTGAAAAATTCATTGGTGCTGAAATAGTAAGCATTTGTACATGTATAATCGAAATATATGCTCCGTTATATTCCTTAGTATTGTGTTTTTGATACACAGCAGTGACTTTATGCATATTGCCTAAATAATCCATTTGGATGATTCAAGGTACAAAATATTTGATACACTAAGTCACATGCTAAAACTTTTTAAACTTATTTTTAAATGCGATGAATACATAATCAAATTTTAAATGGCTTTTGTGGGAAAAGACGTACACTTTAAGATATTCAAAAGAAGCAATATTAATATGTTGTTTTTCCTTTTTTTAAATAACTGTTAGTTCCTTTTTAGTTTTATTATACAGCTAATTTACTTTATTTTGTAAAGCAAATATGTAAATTTATAAAGGAAATTTCCTATAAATTCCATAGCAAAACGCTAAATCAGAACATAAAAAGCATAATACATCATAATTAGCAATAATTTAAAAGAAAAATCAAAGAATTTACAAACCAAAACTCACTTTTTTGTGAGTCAAAGCAACTCATTTGTTCCATTGAAGAAGAAGAACTGTATCTCGGCTTAATCTATAGCACTATGACTTATTAAAGTATGAATAAAATGATTGACGTACATTTTTCTATTCAATGTATTTAGCCCAAGAATGAAATACGTATACATTATTCATGAATTATAATAGTGAGTATATTTTTTTGCATAATTAAATAAATGTGATTTGAATAAATATGTTCTGATGGGTATAGTTTTCCGAAACTGATGCATTTTGACTTTGAATAGGAAGAAGGTTTATTGCAAGTGTAGAAAAAAATAGGTTATCTATTGAAGTTATTTTNATAATTAAATAAATGTGATTTGAATAAATATGTTCTGATGGGTATATAGTTTTCCGAAACTGATGCATTTTGACTTAGAATATGAAGAAGGCATATTGCAAGTGTAGAAAAAAAATAGGTTATCTATTGAAGTTATTTTCTCTTCAAGATTGAGTAAAACTCATCATCAAAAAGATTTATGTTGGGCTTTATGAAACTTCGAAAAGCAGGAGTTTAATTTTTTATTGCTGTTTGTTGAAGAGTTTTATTTGATGGTTCGAATATAAATGAGAGTATTATTGGATAACAGGCATAATATTAAAACAAGAAAATATTCGTGGTGTATCACAGCGACGGGACATATTTTACAAATTATGGCAATGACAAAATAAAACTAAAGAACAAAGAATTTTATATGTGTCTTTACGTTATTAGATGAAAAAGCTTATTTTTTGTATTTTTAGGATTTAAAATTTTTTAAAAATGTATTTATCTTAAGTATTTGAATCTTCTAGAAAATTTTATGGGACTCTTTCAGAGCTTTTTTCTTACATTGAATTGATCGATAACTAAAAATAACGTTTACTTTTTCATAAAAGTGTTTAAACAATTATTAATTAAAACTGTATTCATGAAATATTATTCAATTAATTTTGAAATTATTTATTACACAACTACAGTAGTTAAAAATATGTAAGAGAAGTCAGGGCAAATTAGTATTTTTAGTTTGTATACATTTTATGATGAATAATTGTAACGTAGTTAGTTTTATATAAGATTTCAAAAATTGGTAACAGTTATATGTTTTTTTTTTTTTTAATGAACAAATTCTTATAAAAATCTTCATGAATTCGAATATCAAATTTACTTATAAACTGTTATTGATTTTAAATCAATTTCTTTACTTACATTTAGAGTAAAATAACAAACAAAAAATATGGTAAGCATGACAAGCAATAATTTAGATATTCAACGTATTGATAACGAAACGCTGGAAATAACAGTACCTAAATCGGTACTTGAAATGAAAAAAAAATATTTTTAAGATTAAAATTTCTTAAGAATAGATAAGCTAAGCAAAAAGTTTGATGAAATTAATTAATTTTTTTCCAAAACTATAAGCATAATTACCTATAAATATAACATTGAAATCCCCAGTTTCTTCTTCTTAAAACAGTACTTCTCAATATTTCAATATTTGTAACACAATTTTCATCACGCCCTCTTTATACACCAGCTATGTATTGGTTGCAATGCGACTAGCAACATTGTTGATATACTGCAGAAATTATAAAGATAAGTATTATATTTTGTATATATATGACAAGCCTATAGAAATCACTAGCAATTACTAAACTTGTTTTTAAATTAAAATTGATAATTTAATTATCAAATACTTTTTGTCGTACTGTATCTAATATTTTTTTCAATATGTACTTTATTTTTTTATTATATCAGGATGCATTTTATTTTGCTTCAATTCAGTAAATTGATACTTTTTTTTAAATATCTTACTTTCTAATTTTCCATATGATCGCCCTCCCCCCATCTAGGGGTATCACGCCTCCGTAGATGAGCGCGCCCCACAGTTTGAGAAACGCTGTCTTAACATTATTCCATCTTTTTTGCCTATATCAACACGTTTATATTTGATTTCCGAAACTGCGTCTGATTATTTACTTTCAATACTAAGTACAATACATTGTCCTGAAGATCTTTTTGTTGGCAATGAAAACACTTATATTGCCAAATACATTTTTCTTAGCAATGATCGTCATATTCATTTCCGGAACATACAAAGGTACGATTCAACAACTAACTTCTTCGAACGGTCACCCATCAGTCGGAAAGGAATTTTTCACTGTTACAGTCTTCTGTTATCGGTCGCACATCATTTAGTCTATCTCAAAACAATGTATTTAAGATTGATTCAGGAAATGGCAGCCGAGTCTTAGAGAAAAATGAGATTTAGGGAATCGGATGACAACGAATTAGAAAAGCCCAGTGAACAAGTAATATAAAAAAAAAATAGTTTTTAAGTCAATTCCTACTTAGATCAACAACGAAAATTTTTATTTTAGCTACTTTTTATTAAATAGTTGCAATTAATATAAATATGTATATACATAGGACAGAATCACAGCATTAAGTGGTAATTAGTTTTTTAATTATCATTAAAGTATCCTATTGTCCTTTTAATTTCAGTCCAACTGAATGCTTTAACACGTGAGAAAAAAACCTTTTCAAGTTTTGACACAAGTCGCCAAAAGGGTCGCTAAGTCGCCAACGTGGCGGTATTTGTAATTCTTTAAATAATTAGTTTTAATCAATTAATTTTTATTAATTATAATTAAATTATTGTATTGTCATCCAAAATGATCCTGTATATAAAATTCCAGCTCAATTCAGCGCTTTAAAATGTATTTCATGAACGATTGAAAATCCAACCAAGGTCAATAAATAAATATACAAATATATAAATAAATAAATATATAGACAGTGCGAGCTAATAGTAGGAATTGAAAAATAGTAGTTATGACTGTTTAAGTTTTGACAATTTTACTTTAGTATTTCATGATAAATGTGTCAAATTACTATGCATCATTATTTCTAATTAACTATAAGTTATATTTTAAAAAGAAATGTTTGCTCTTCCGGATAAATATGCACTCTACTGCAGAAAAAAAATTCAAGCACCGGTAAAAATTATCGATTAATGTATTCGAATACCTTAAAATCAAGATTTTTTTTTTAAATTGCCAAATTTTGCTTACGTTTTTATTTTAAAGACCATCTTATTAGTTTTATAAAAATACCAAATTTTTTATTTTCCATTAACTAGAAGAAAAAACTATAATGGTTTTAGTAAAACAGATGACATTACTTTAAGCAAGATGTCATATTTTTTAATGCGTTTTGCTTGATTCTTCTTACAAAAAAGCTCAAACAAGGGACAGCGATTGCTCAAAAAATTTTGAAAATAATTTGCTGAAATGTTTTGTGTATATTCTGTATAACAGTATAAGTGTTTTAACCTTCAGATTTATAAATCTCTGTTTTATCAAAATTTTTATAGCTCCTTATGTGAATATAATCACAGTTTTTTTAAAGCAATTTCATATAATAACTAAGATAAAGTTTTCTAGGAAATGTAAAAATTTAAATATCTCTTATCCTAAAGGTCATTTTAAAAAGGAATAGCAAAGTAATACATGAAAATTGAAAAATTGCGAATTTGTTCATTTTCTATTTGTACAGAGCAGGCCCCGTTTATGTAATTTCTATCCATTTTTTCTCATTTTACTAATAATAATTCATTTTTCTCTTCTTGATTTTAGCCTTTTTTTCCTAAAATGTACTAAATAAATCTAAAAACAGCAAAAAAATCTCCATATCTAAAATTTTTTTAAAAAAAGTTGTCGCATGTAGTCGGATACGTTAAATCTCCCACACAAACTCATTTATACTAATAAAGCAAATAATTTTAATTTTAAGGTCAATGCATACTAACTACGACCCTACATCTTGTTTCTACTTTATAGAGTTCCTACTTGCATTTCAATCCTCTGGGGACATGACCAATAATGTCGTTATGAAGTTATCGAGATTTTACAGGCAGAAGTACAACTTCAAACATGATCTTGTATGCATGATCGTGTGCTTGAAGCTGGCAGTTCATGCTCCAGCTGCCGATTGTCTTTTGCATCGTACAAACATGGCAATTCTGGGTAAGTGAGAGAATATTAACGTCGCACTAAGCAGCTAAACTATTCTTGGTGACAGATCTCGTAATTTTGAGCCATGGTCAAATAAGAGGACGACATCCGAGCTGACACCCTCTCTCCTAACTTCCAAACCACTCCTATGGGAGGACGTTTAAGATACGACATATTTAACGGGCTTCGACTTCCTCTGCATAGCGGGTCTTTAGCGGTACAAGGCTCAAACTCTTGGCAAGCCAGCAACGAGTCCGTTACTTGACCACTAGGCTACCGCGTCTCTTTCGGCAAACCTGGAAGGTCAAGATACGCTAATGGACATGACAAGATAAGTGTGCGATAGATAAGTATTGCCTAACTAGCTCAGTTAGGCCCAACGTCTGCTACCCAACGTACTAACACTATCCAATGCCAGCCATGGTACTCCCAACCATTTCAAGGCACTTGGCTGCGGTGAAGTCACTTTCAGAGCTATCTTTATTTTATCTATTTTTAACAAACATGTGTCAAAATCTGGCGTCGCAAGGAACTTAGCTATGAGTGAAACTTTATTAATCTGGGAGAAGATGACCGTTTTTCTGAGTGTGGAAATGCCAGTACCAGTGGTTTTAATCAACCTTTATCTCACTCAGACTCTCAGCATCTAAATATAATGTGATCGTACGGAATGGTATCTCTTACGAAAGTAAGACACTTTTAATCATCTTGCATAAATCTTCAATGTTTAAGCAATATGTTAATGATATTCTGTAATTAATTGTATTGTGCTTGTATCATGTCGTCATGATGCCGTTTTGCATTAAGGTAATGTCAGTCCTTGAGGCGCACATACCTTTGAAATGTCTTTCTGCTTTTAATTCCTTTCCTTGTCCAGCAAGATACTAGCATATTTTGCCTTTTGTATATGGAAGTAGGCCTTCAAGGCTACTTTTCAAGATGATGATAAGAATTCTCAACACTCTTCATATTGATATATGTTGTTGTTTCTGACGCAACCCGGTCAAAGATATCAAATCAAAGCCTTCGAATTTCATCGAGGCAAGGGGCTAGATTGCGTGTGGCGTTAACCGCAGCTTTGAGCACCATGCTGGGGAAGTGCAATTTTGCTCCGTTGTACTCCAATGTCGATGCAGAACTCCTGGGGATCAGAAGTTTCTTCCTACCAACATCTCGAGAGGACTTTCGGCTGGATGAATATTTAGAGTACACCCATGCTGCACAGGAACATTATCGACATAGACAAGTGTGCTTTACTGACTGCAGGCTATAGATTTTAAATGATTTCTTTATCTGCGTATTAGTTTTACACATGTAGTTTGATAAAAGAAATAATTTTTCATGGTGCTTATAGTCCTCTATTTATACATATTATTCCTTTATTTATTTATTTATTTCAAAAACGTACATACAAATTTTTTGAGCTGGATTTAGATAGAATTAATCGTACTTGATTCGTACTTTAAAATATGAGTAATCGAATAAATTCCGTTTTCTGAAATTTCTAGTTCCTACAAAATGGAAGATTCAAATACTTTAAATGAATTCTAATTATTTATTATCACTAAAACCATTCAAAACTTCAGGATAAAAACCCCTAAAATTGAATAAAAAATCAGTTGCCTTTTTAAAGAGGAAATAAATTAAATTAAGAAAGTATAAAAATAAATTTTAACAGTTATAATAATCTATTAACAGTTACTGAATAGTAATCTATGATAAACTAAAACTTTTATCAATCAAATACGTGATTACTCTGAGGATTTCAGATTGACTGTTATCATTTTTATTCTCTATGAAAAATTTTTTGAATGGAGATAGGAAAAGTCTGTACTAGTTCTAATATATGCAAAATATCATTACAGAAGGATAATCTTTTTAAAATAATTCTAATAAAAATCAAATAAACTGTAACAAAAAAATTGAAGAATCATTTATTTAACTCTACCAACATATTTCTAAAACTATTCTATTTGAAATCGAGAACATTTGTTATATGAAATGCGGAGGGCATAACAGAGTTATAATTTCGATTCTTCTACAACATGTGTGTGAGAATTAGGAATTAAATCATGAAGCTTACAAAATGACTGACTGCCTCGAACACAGGAAACTGGTTTTACAAAATAATTTCAAAAACTGCAAATAGTCATATGTAATATAGTTAGCTAGGATATTTAATTTTAGGAACAGTGTGGTTGGACTTATTTAATATATTTGAGCATCACAGCTGTGAATATAGTTCGAAAACATACCTTATTAAATATAATTTATCTAAAACTATAGTAGTATATATCTTCCATTACTGTTTAAATATCAAAGTTATTAAAACTCCATAGAATGCAATATATATTAACAATTTTTTTTTGAAGAAATTATAGCGCCTTATCTGACTATCTTTCTATTTTGGTATTTTATTTTTTTCGGATTTATATTTCCCTTCTCTTGTGAATACCTTTTTTTGTTATTTTCAATTTATCCATAATATTTTATGTTTTATTGTATGTAAAATATTCAAAATACGGAGACATGTAACATATGATTTCATTATATATGTATTATATATTTGTAATGCCTATAATATCTATTTATATATTAGTCACTGAAAAGGGAAAGTCGAAATATGAAATGCATTACAGTAGGGGTCTTCAACCTATGGCTTCTTGAAGGCATTTTAGTGGCCCCTCAATTAAATTTCTGGAAATTTCAAAAAAAATTTCCTTGTCTGCTTTTTGTCGTAAGAAACGTCATTTTTTCTGTTATTCTTGGCATTTCAAACATTTCACTGATATTTTTATATCCATTTAAGATAAAATTTTCTGAAAATGACCAATTTTCCAAAAATTTCCTCTTATCTTATATAATTTTAATTATAAAAGATCTGACAATGCATAAAATCTCAAATTTCAGAAGGAAATGGTGGACTTTTATCTTTAACACGCAAAGTA
>BMAV01025945.1:225081-239111 GCA_019973955.1 Trichonephila inaurata madagascariensis
TTCTTAAAATTTCTCCCTTCTGTTGTCGTAAAACTTGGATAAACCGAATTCCGAGTTATGCGTTTCAAAAATTCTAGTTGAGCCTCTGTACAGAGGTCTGAGCTATATACAGACAAAGTATTAATACAATAGAAGCATTTTTTACAAAAGGAGAACATTTGGAAAAACGGTTATTCCAAGTTAATTTTTTGCCAAAATATTGTATTTAAATATTTTTTTTGTCATAATGTCCTTAAAACAATTTTATACATGTTTTCTAATCTGTGACACTAAATATGAAAATTATACATTTATGCGCTTTTTTTAGAATCTAGGTTCCGAACGTAGTCGGATACCTTAATACAGGAGCGATCTCGAGGGGTTCTGACTCACATCAGGCAGAGAAAATCCTTAATTCTGGAAAACTATTTATTTGATACCAATGAACCTGTCAGTATCCTACTATGTGTCCAATATATCCCTCTTTTTAGGGAGTGGCAAACGTTTTCTTATAACCTTAAGGTTCTTGGGGTGATTGAGTTCTCGTGCGATCTCTTTTGTCCCAAATTATTTTCTATTAACAGGCTATATTTTCCCCCTGTGAACGACTTAGTGGTTTTTATTCTTGTGCTGTACGACTCACTATGGTTTATAAAGGAAATTGACTAGAATATAAAATGTAAACGAGCAGAATATAATGAAAGGAATGGGTATGTGTTCGATCTATATTCGATGAAGTTGAAACTAATCAAGCGAGTAAGAACCTGATGAAATAATAGATATTAATCACAATACAGCGAAAGTAAATTTAATATCAGTTAGAATGCTAACAATCTTTGGAATACAGATTTTGAGATTTCTGAAATCTCCAATTCATGATATTTCCAGTGATATAACACATTTGCTATTTTATGAATTACAAATATGTCCAAAACTCTTTTGAAAAATAATCAGTTGTTGAGTCAAGCCCACTTTGACAGATAAACACCTTTCTTTTAAATCTTTCAAAGCCTCAAATAGTTTTATTTATTCATACGCAATTAACAGTAGGGTAACTGCAAGTATGATTGCTTATCTGTTTTGGAGCGAAGTTAGTATGCTTTCATAGAATTTAATGAAATTATTTTCTTATCGAACAATAATATTGTTAATAAATCATGAGCAAAAGAAAGGAAAATTCACAATATGAGTATGAGTTTTTTCTTTGAAGAAAAAATATTAGCATTAATAAAGCCATTCTGAGTTTAAATACACTTACATTTGTTTTAAAAAAAATGAAGTGTGTCCCTTCATAAAAATCAGAAAAATATTCTACAGGATATGCGCAGCACAGCTCTTCAAAACGAAGGTAATAGTCAGGAAAGAGTTATTTCTTAAATCTTGGATGTCCATGCCATTGACACACCTTTTATTTATGCATGCAATATATGCATTTTCTGCAATATCCAAAGAGAAATAAAAGATTAAATATAAGAAAGAAATAGTCAAAAATAAGCAGGGTATTTGATCAGTTAAGATTGCACAAAAAATTACTGTTTCTTAAAAATTACACTTTTAAAATTGTGTTTAAAACTAATTTTTTTCTAAATTTAATATACGTGAATACACTGCATGTTTACATTATATACTCTTTATGTATACTTGTGCATACTGAAGTGAAATTTTTGAAATATTACAAAAACACTTATCTAAAGAGCACATGTCGTAGCAAAAAGAGACTAATTATGTTTCCTAGGTGATTGTAGGCTCTTTGTTTTTAATGAAGTTCCATTTTCTCACCAGGCACAATAATGCCAGGCTATCTTTTGTGGCTAAGGATTTATTATTCCAAATACAGCCACACACACAATACAAACCAACATACAAGAAAAAAACTATGATACATTTAATTGGTTAAGTTCATTTTGCTTCCATGCTCGCGAAAGTAACCTCCAATTCCACTCCACTCTCCATGTTGTCCTCTTCTCCTCTGTCGATTTCGATGGCAGCGCCACCTATATAGTTTTTTAACGCCAGGCGAATCTTACAGGACTATTTTGAGTAAATTGAGTGATGATAAGTAAAAAAAATTTATTTTTTTTGAAAAAATTAAACGATAGATTTGAAAAATCAATCTTCAATATAAATATATAAATGTTTCATTATTGTACAAATGCAAGTTTTCTAAGTTTCTCAAAGAAAGGTACCCACAATGACATTTGTCGTTGCAAGAAGCTAGTTATTTACATAAAAATACGTAAATATCATGTTTAAAGATATAAAAACAGTTTTATTTTAGCTGTTTTAGAAATCATTTAAACAGCTTAGAGAAACTTTTGAGATCTGATACTTTGAGAAATACTGTTTGCATGTGAATGTACAAAATCCATTTCCAAAGGTCGTGTAATCATGTATTCCCAAATGCACATCAAAACCACATTGATACATTTCTATATTATATTTATGATGATTTATGGTCAACTTTGATATTTGTAATGCATAAAAGCTAAAAATTCTTCAAAAATCGATACAGAATATGAGAAAATTGTTGTAAATGTTAAATATTTCATTAGATAAAAACTGAAAAATGCTATGTATGTATTTTCTGGGCAATTTGAGCAAAATAGGAAACAGAAAAGTTTTAAAATAAATATAGATGAAGGCTAATGTTTAATAAAATGAGACAAGTACATGTTGTACATGAAATACATGTGATTCATAATTTTTGTGAATAAATGACATTTCGTATTAAAAATGCAATTTTCTCAAAATGATGTTTTTCAAGCTGCGTGTATCTTTTTCTTAGAAACTACTGTATGAATGCGCATGAATACTGCATATTACGGATAAGTAACCATATGTACTGAAGTGAGCGGTTTTAGATATTCCTAAAATACTTTACTAGAGGGCCGTTATCTTATCAAAAAATGACAATTATCAAAAAATTCATAGTGATACTTTTACGTCGCCTGCTTTTCAAAAAACTAAACAATATATTTGAAAACTCTCATTTTAGTATAAATATAAAAGCATTATTAATATATAGACAAAATTTGTAGCATTTATATTTAACAGTTTTAGAGAAAAAGAAGTTCTTTAAAAAGCTCAATTTAACATTGGTGATAGAGGGTACCGACGACCCTGAAGAAAAGTGAAGAACATGAAACTTTTGAGTTCAAAGGAAAGTTTTCAAATGTTACCTAAGAATCTCCATCAAGAAAGATATCAAGCCAAAAGCGCACCACAAGATACAATTGGCCCTGTCAAAAAGACACTAGGAAGAAAAAGTTCAACCTGTTATTTGTCGATCATCAAAGGATGAAAAAACTACAATAACTTGAGCAAAATATGACAGTTTTTCCTGTTAAATCATTCCTATAATGTTAGCGAAAAGTGTCTATGATTTGTGTTCTCTATTAAAATCACACACATTTGAAATATTTTAGGCCAGTTTAATTGGATATTTTTCTCAAATTATTATACAATTTAAAAAAAAAATATAAATATAATTATTTCTACAATAAACCAAAAAAATTGAAAAGTCCTTAAAAGTAGGTAAATATATTTTCTCTTAGTTTACTTATTCACTGGAATTACAATTTTTATGGTGTACAGTAGAAATAATTATAAAAAAAGAATTGAAGTGACTCAGTAACCCTGCGAGACTACTAACGTTAGTATGGAGTGTGCCCCTTCTCAGGGTTGAAAAAGTGGAAAAATTTTTGTGTGAAAATGGAATGAGTTGGTTATGTGTACTGAGTGTTCTGAAAAGATACAACATTTTTTCACTCCTTTTATCTTATAAAATGATTATGGAATATTAACTGAAATGTTTTGTAGTATTTTTAAGGAAAATATAGAATTCGAACAGATCAAATATTTAGAAGAGCCTTTATATATGTTGCAGGATCCAATTTACAGTATGGTATACCTTAATATAAAACATTTTGGAAGTTCTAATTGAAATTCTAGTTAGATATATCAGCAAAAACATAAGCTATTTTATTCCTTTAAAGAAGCGGTTTTCTCTTGATGCATTTCTATTTTTCAAAACTATCTTATAAATTATGTGCACGTTTGAAAAGATGATAGGAAAAAAAAAAGATAAAAACGAAGACGTCGTAGGTTATCATGAAAATTCTGAAAGCTGATTTTGTATTTGATAATGTAATACAAATTGTTTATTTGAATATAAATTAGGTTTAGATGTTGGAAATGGTAAATGCACTTAAGTTTTTATAATATGTAGCTTTACATAGATGGTAAAATCTATAAAATTATTATGAGATCCAATTTTTATGCCAGAAAATAATTTCATAAAAGAAGAAAAGCAGAAGTTTTAAAGTAAGTTAAGCCGAATTCAAAATATAGAGAAAAAAATCAAAGATCTATTCACATAAATATTGCTTATTACTTTGTGTCTACATGAATTAAATCTTATTTAACCTAATATACTTTGGCGTACATAATTAAGTTATTGTTCTAGAGCATACGAATAACATATTCAAAAAAATGCGAGAATGAGTAAACTTTTAGAAGTTTTCAACAATCAAGAATTGAATTTAAGCATATAAGCGGGACACGGCAGTTTCTTTGGAGAGATAAAGCTCGTTACAAAGCTAATATCACTAAATATTGATTGATTTATTACCTTTTAACGTTAAAATCTTAACCATCAGAGGAGCTATTGGACACATAAGTTTGAACCACAGTCGAGGTAAGCAAAGGGTGTTTAATGACACCAGCACTCGAGCCGTGATTCGATGGAAATGACGCTGGTTAAGAACTCGTGCTTATGACCGCAAAGTTATCAATGAAAAAGAAACATAATGAGAAAAGAATATGAAATTTTACAAAGCACGGCAAACTCCTATGAGGAAGTATGATTAACAGCCATATTAAATATACTTCAAACCCTCAAAAAGGCTTGCAAAGGCTGCAACCAAGGGCAAAGTTGACATTGCGTTTAATATTCCTAAATCCTTTTACAAGAAGATTATGAAAGAAAGAATGGTGAAGTCTTGGAACCAAGAATATCTCCTTTCAAATAAAGGGAGTTTAACAAAGAAATTTTTTCCAACCATCAATAGGAGACTGTCCTTTCATCAATTTTTATGCTAATTACAAAATTAGCATAATAACGAACTTACAATTTCTAACTGGCCATGGCAACTTGAAGAACTACTTTAACAAATTCAATTCAGTTCCGTCATCTTCATGTGATTGTGTTACTGGTGGCGAAGAAAATCAGAACATGTTCTACTTCTGTGTTCCAAGTTTGAAAGAGAACGAAATATCCTAAGACTGGCTTTCAAGAGCCTGATATAAATTCGCTTCCGAATCTTCAGCAATTGCTTTTCACCAGAAGTGCTTTTAAAAAGTTCTGTGAATTTGTTGTAAATACTTGTAATCCTTCATAGCCCCAAAGATGTGTGAATTGAAGCTATAAGGATTAGCGCCGTAATAAGAATGCAATTAATCTATTAAAACACTCCCATTATATTTTTGACATTCCAATCAACCATTTTGAAAGTCTTTGAGTTTGTATTTGATGAAAGAAATTCAAATTAAAGCCTGTGCAAGATTCCTTGAAACTATTTAACTCAACTAATACGGTTAATGAGATCGTTCCTTTAATTTCAGGATAATTAAGCACTTAAAATTCGAACAAGTGAAGAACTAATAATTCAGTAAACCACAGCAAGAATCAATTATATGCTTCAGGTGTTCTTTATTTTCCAATGAATTGAGCCCAACCCTATTCCCCCTAAACAAGTAGCAGGTTTAATTCGAACGCATCTCCAAATCGAATTCCTTAGACCCTCTCTTTCAACATCAAGAGAGAACCGCCCTTTCATTCTAACAATACGCTGCTGTATAAAGAATCGCATTTAATGCCGCATGTCCTATCTTGACGATGTTTCCACTTTCTGCTTTCTGTAACATTCTTAGGGACTGTAAAATGATTTTAATACATCTATTTCTCCTTTCCATGATCATTTAAGATAAATATACTTCACTCAATAGTATGTTTATGTGATGAATCCGCTTAGAAGATGTGATCTGCTGATCTCTATACGAAAATACAAGTAAATATTGATGGGGTAAAGGATTAAGAAATGGGCTTAATTTTGGATTCGTATAGGTGAAAAAGTATGTAAACACAATTTTTGTGTAGCCCGCGTATTTTTTTAATTCAGCAGTAGGTGAACAATTTTGTCAATAAATTAACATTACAGTATTATTGCCTAAAAAAGTGTATCTCAAACTGTAGGGCGCACCTTCCTAGGGGGCGTGATAAATCTATGAGGGGGCCTGAGCATATTCAAAATTCAAAAACAAAATATTATTCAAAAAAATTAATTTGCTGAAAGTAAACAAAAAAATGAATTGTAACGTAATAAAAAATATAACTAACATTTACAGTGACATAATACTCTTATAAATGTATCAGCACTGCAGAATAAATTTTATAATTAATTTAACAATACCAAGTTAAAAACAAGTTTAATAATTACCAGCAACCCCATGGACTTGTCATATATAAAATTATACACAAAAAACTAATAATTATCTTGATATTTTGTATAGCTTATATAAATAATCTATTAACTGCATTAATAAGAAACTGAATTAATAAGAAATTCTTTGATATGAGTAAATCCTTTGATAAAAAATGTCAAGCTCCTTTCATTGCATTTCAAAGCCTTCCGTAAAATTTTATGAATAGCAGTGCACAGAAAAGATCCTAATTCGGAAAGACGTATGTATACAACGGTAGCACTTAAGAGGTTAGAGTCGTATTGGAGCTTTAGCGTCAAAATATAGTATTATTGAATTTCTGCATTGTTATTTGTATGGCAGAGGGTCGCGGTGAAAATTATGATTGAATATTCGCTCGCAAATATTGAAAGATTGAGAAGCACCGGCCTAAAACCTAGATTTCTGTTTTTACAAAAGTATATTGTCGGCCTAATTATTAGAATACGAACTTCATCTGGGGTGCTAATTTGATATGGGAGCCAAGTTGTTGTTCATGTTAGCCAAAATGGGCGATAATATTACATTATGGTTACTTTGATATTTTTATCGTGTGGCTAAGTTGTTGCTATGGGGATAATGGCGTGATTAAGGAATAACATCAAACAGCGCTTGACGCGTAGCACTCATATTTCAAACTTATTTCCTTTGTGGAGTTACGCATTCCGATAATAAAGCCGACGATATCATGATCGTAAGATAGTCTATGTACTCCAACTGAAATATCTTATCATTTTTCTTACTTTAACCCTCCAAGCGGTCTGCACATAAAATCCCGTCATTCCAGAGATGCTTTTTCTGCCTTCAAGCAAGATTCCCAAAAGCGGCCGAGCTGCATTCTTAAAAATACGGTTCAACCGATTTTGAGAACCCCACCTGAAAGCAAAAAAATACGTGCGGTGCATTTTTGAAGCATCTCCAGAATGGCAAGACTTTACGTGCAGACCGCTTAGAAGGTTAAAGAAATGAGTAAATTTGACTAACCTTAGAAATTTTCATTTTTCCTCATTTTACTGATTAATAAAATGAACCTCAGTTTAAAATGTTTTGTAATGTATTTGATAGGATCAAAAATAAATATGTTTATATTTTCTCCTTTTACTTGAATTCTAAGTTTCAAAATAAATTGAGGAAATGAATGAAACTGCGAAGAGTTTAAGAAAGCAATTGATTTAAAAAAAAATTATTTTGATCATTGAAAACTATATTATTAGGACTGATTCTGTGCATTTCTGAAATTTATAAGGTCTTAATAGTGTTCCATTATTATTGCAAACTAATGCATGTAGCCGTACTTCATGTAAGTGATTAATATAAAAAAGTAAAAATGTACATCTGATTTTTTAAGCATATTGTAGACTCCTTCCAATTGAATTAACTTAGCTCTTCTTTTTTATTTCAAATATCTTGCTCCATGCATCTTATTTGAAGCACAATATGGGTTTTTCTTTTTCTATTTTTTTATAAAATAAATTCCTTCTTCCTCCAAAGTAAACCACTGATAAAAATTATACCTCTTTTCTCATCTTTAAAACCTATGCTGGACTCATTATTTGTTTCCCTCCAAGATATTCTCCTAGTTGTCTTCACGTAAATGACAGATGAAAGGTAGATGAAATCGGACATATTAAAATATGGATGACTGTGAACCTGAGGTGCGGATAGTAAATATTGCATCTGATTGTTTTAATCGGAGGACAGTTGTAACCAAATTTGGTTCTTGAGTAAATGATTCTACCACTCAAGATATATTACCTGTCACAGTATTTTTGCTTACAACTGAGTCTTTTTACTTTATAAAAAATTTTCCTAAAATATTTTATTGCTAACTCACAAGGATGTCTAATTTACAATTTCGTTTTGGAATAACTTGATTCAATTCCCCCATTTTCTATTTTGTACGCTGGCGCCTTCCTTTCCCCTATTCTAATAGTACCTGTCAACTAAAGCTGATCAACTTATTAATGACTATCTTAAATTGATTGATAGACTGTTGATTAGCATTGCAATTTGAAGCGACGCTGTGGTTTCGTACAATGCTGGTTATTAAAATTGCAACAGCATGAAGGATGCATGATACCAGCGTCAAAACCACATGGATGATGGATATGATCAACATTTAAGCCTAATTAATCTTCTCAAGAAAAGAAAAATAGCATCTCAAACTCTGTATAGGAGGAAAAATAAACCACTGGGGGATTTTACGCGAATCCCATTTCAACATTAGTTGCTTGTGAGAAGATCGTATTATTCCTTGTATACGAAAGAGAAATGGCTACCAATCTATGTCAAAATTTGATAATGACAGAATCTTAAGCTATCCAAATTGGGGTTCCAGATTGTTCAATGGCATTACTGTTTGTATTAGGCGAAATACAACCTATATGAGGTTAATAAAGAATCGATAGAACAAAGAACGCCACTATTTCTGGTCTCAAAGATCACCTCTACTAACCCCCGAGAGAACAAACAATCAGTCACATTGTCCTTGTACAACCTTAAAGCACTATTATGGATCTTGAGTAAGGTAATAATTTTTTTGCAGCATCACATACATTTGTACGAAAAGTGCGATGATGTCTGGAGCAGCATAGAGTGCCTACACGTTACCCACTACAACGTAGATACGCATGGTGTTAGTGGGGAATTCATAGGTAAAGCTGGATTCAAGCGTGGTACCACGGCGTCTATCCAGACGTGTTCCATTTCTGCGAGCAGCATCTTAATACACGCATCCATATCAGGAGGCATTGAGAAAAGCACGTATGTTCTGCTGGCCCTCGATATCATCATACTGGCCCTGCACCTGGAATGATTATATGAACAACGGCTGGATACACGATAGCAATACATCTTGTTTTACGTCATTGGTAATCTAAACAGCAAGTGTTACATTTCTCAGATCTTCGAAACAGTGGCTGTGCCCTCACTCAAAGATCTCGGATATTTCATCCTTTAACAAAATACCTCAAGATCATATACCATCTATTGTTTTCTGACGTATGTCGATGGAGAAGTGTTCGACAGTTGCTTCGACTAGCAGGTTCTTCAGATGTCTCCCTCATGAATACATCTGGTCATGGATTGCTGAGAATCTAGGATTCCACCGCAATCCAGCGATTACAACTGTTGAAATATGACCAACTAGGTCTGTTCTGAAAGTAGTAGGTCTCGTTCCTCCCTGAGCGAACGGATGGACGAGAGGCGGTGTGCGTGTGCAAGATCGGTGGAGGGGGATATTAGAAATGCTGAGGAAAATCTACAGTCGACTTTCGTCCATTCAAGTGAGCAGATAGCTTGTACTGCGAACCTCTGTCGAAACGCTTCGTTACGGAAAATCATGGAGGGTTTTCTGGAGCAGCGATACACCATCACATTTTATACAAAGCTTGGTAAAATGGGCAAAGAGACTCCCGACATGATTAAAGAGGCCCTCCGTGATGTTGCCAAAGATAGATCGGGTGTTTTTGAGTTTCAAAGCTGTTCTGAAAAGGTAGGAAAAGAGTGGAAGATGACGAATACTCCGGATTTCCTACGACCAGCAAGACCAACCCAAACCTGTCACGAGTGAAAAATTTACTGAACAAGGATCGTAGGATGAATATCAGAAGGATTGCTGATGAATTGAGCAGTCCTCAAATCCACGTGTTTTAGAGCGTGACAGGAACCTTAGTCATGAAAAAAGTATGCGCGCTTTCCGCGTAGTGGAGTATCTTGCTCAGCACAATGTGGCAACGCTGTCTTCTCCTCATACAGCTTCTACTTGCCCCGACAGACTTTTTTCTGTTCCTAAGAATAAATTCGACGCTCAATGGAAAGCATCATGGATTAATAGAGGTGGTTCAACAGGCCATGACGAGTGAGCTAAAAAAAGATTCCAGGCCAGGCGTTCCTGGAGGCGTAAGAAAACTAGAAAACTCGTTGGCAGCAATGTATAGATGCGGAAGGGTGTGCAAGTTTGAAAAGTTCTAATCGTTTTTACTATTCTCATGAATAATTTTTAAAAAAATTGAGTTCTTCTACTTTTAGAACACACCCTGTATACTTGGAGTAACAGGGATAGACATAGCCCAGTCAATTATTTCAGCATTGGTTGACTCGAAGGATTAAGAAGTTAAAACCATTTTAACCACCAGAAGCTGATCTGTGTGCATAAGTTCGATTGCTGTATAAGCACAAACTGCCCACAAACTTATTCATAATGCATTTTATTATTTGCCTTTTTTCTGGTGTTGCAATGTTAATTTTCAGCAATATATATTAATTTTAAAATACACAAATACAGCCAGAATCATAATTTTTTTCTTTTGAAAAATTTATTTCGGAGAATTCGCAGCCATGTACTTTTGGTTAAAGAGCACTAATTTGGTTTTTGAGAATGGAAAAGCAGAATTACATGCCAGAAATAATCATTATCAATTTAAAAATTCTGAATAAATTTTGATGGATAAATTTTTTGAATACATGTAACAAATTCAGCTTTATTTAACTGTATTTTTATCTAGTATTTCACAGTAAGTTTATAAGAATTTGACATCAAATTAAAATAAATTCGGGTGAGGAAGTAGAATATTAAACGCTAAGTCCTTAGTGATAAGAATGGAACTTTCAACTCTAATGCCGCATTCACACCAAGGCAGTAAGCGTCAAGCGTTGAGCGTCTAGCCAATCAGATGCTTCATTTCGCTCGAGACGAAGTCTCTGATTGGCTCGACGCTGGCTGCTTTGGTGTGAATGTGGCTTAAGTGTGCTTGAATTAGAAAAAATGGACAAATAAATCATTTTGGAAATGTTCTGTTTACTGTAGAGGTTTTAGATATGCGTACTCTGCACTAAGATGTACACTGAATCGTAAAAATTTTAAAACACTTTACTAATGAAATAACTTTGTTATGAAACTACAATTATTTTTCCTATATTCAAAAAATTTATTTGAAATGAATTCGTGAAGTTATTTCAATAAATAATATGAATTTAATATAAAAAAAAATAACGTTAAGTTTATTTTTTGCTTCTTGTTTCAATATAATATAGTGTTCCGTCAACAGAATTATTTATGCAATATAATTTTTAATGTGGTTATATTCTAAGAATTTTATTAGTTTTACTAGCTGCATGATCAAGAGTTCAGTTGGTACTTTTTCGAGTTTATAAATCTTTCCTAAAGAAATTTCCCCACTCAATATCAGCACTTTCACAGGTGGATGCGATTTCTACATAAATATGCCAGTTAAATTTTCTTTTTTGAAATTTCTTTGACTTCTATGTTCAGTCCTACGGGTTTCCTTCCTCTTCCGCTTAGAATGCCACTTTATGGTCTTTTACCAAGGGTATGTATTAATCCTCATGGGAATTTTATCTTTTTCTTATGATTTTACCAATTCTGTGTGTCTGTACGCGTGCGAAGTGAGAAATTTCAATAATTGTGTCATTAAAATTCCTTTTTTCGAAATTTATTCCACTTCTTTACCTTGTCCAACACGTTTCATTTCCATCTTTTTAGCGCGGCGTTGCACGGTCTTTTTTGAATATAAAACTATTTTTCGCTCTTTTTTTCCCTCCCAAAGATAAGATCTTTCTTCAAATTTCGAACAGTAACTTACAAAAAACAAAACTATTTAAGTTTAAAAAAATATTAATTTAAAGCAATAAAAAGAGAAAACGTTTCTGATGCATAAAGTATTACAAATATATACATGACATGTTTCGAGCCAGAATCAATCTCAATTTTAAAAAGGATTTTTATTCCATGAAATCTATACAAATTCTGATGCTGAAAGGCAGAGAGAAAAAGAACGCCAAAGTGAAATTTAAGTGTTTTACCACTTAAGCCAGATGTGAGAAGTACCTCTGATTTTATGAGTGTACTTGAAAGTTAATACTGACACATAGGGCTATTAAACAGAATGATCTGGGATCAGAAATGTTTAGTGGTTAGGCCATATGTTTCGGAGAAATAATTTGGTGATTAATTTAATACTTGAAGATGTAATGAAAAATAAAAGTTAAGAGTTATATAGGGAATTTAATTTTAAACCTAATTTAATTATATATATATATATATATATATATATATATATATATATATAAGTACATTCATTATTTTTAACAGTAGTTACTTTCTAAGAATCAAAAATAATGAAACATATTTCAGAGACAGAGAGAGAGAGAGAGATTTCAACGTATTAATCAATCGTTACACGTACAGTTAGCTTAAAAATGTCTGAAAATCTAATGTAGTTTTATCCGCAATAATAGACAATGCACCATTTTACTATCAAATAATTAATTTAGTAATGAAATAATAGAAGCTATTTCTTTTGAATTTAAAAAAAATGTTAATTTAAATCCATTAGCGTTAAATAATGAATTAAAAAAACATTTATCGTCAGCTATTGAAATAATAGCTTATTTCTGGAAGTTTAAATGTTTGATTAAAAATATGTAAGTATAAAAATAAAAATAAAAATTTAAAAAAAAAAAGGTGGAATAAAAAAACTTAGAAATTTGTTTACATTTACTGAAAAAAGCATTTAAAAAGAAAATAATACTTTCTGATAAAAACATTTTAGCCTTTTACTATTTTTTCACAGTTTTTCATTCAATTGTTTTCAGTAAATCCTTTTTAAGAATAAAGAAGACTCTCATTAATGATGTGTTTTGAAAAACTAAGCTCACATTCATTATCTTAAATATACAATAATAATAATAAATACTCTTAGAATTTAAGTAATAAATAGATTTTAAACCTTCATTATTTACGTTCCTTATAAAAGAAAAATGTTAAAAACGGAAGCATTTTTATCTGATAGAAACATTTCAACATCTTGTTTTTTGAATTGTTCCTTTTCATATCTCATAAAATAAGAGAATGATTGATAAACGGAAGAAGTTTTTATGGAGAAATAGAAACGTATCTGATGTAAAATGTATTACAAAAAACTAATATATTCATATTTTTACAATAATGATTTCTTTCTTGGTATTTTGAATTGTAAAATTGATTAGATGTGCTCAATTTTCAATTAATTGAGGTTTATCATTTTGCTTAAAAACGGAACTATATATATATATATATATATATATACAGAGAGAGAGAGAGAGAGAGAGTTTATTGCAAAAGCAAAAATAAAAAAAAAAAAAGAGTGTGGCAAAAATAGGGGGGAGGAGTAAGGTTGCCGAATTTGTTTTTCCCGTTATGCGCCACTCAAACTCTTGAGCTTTGGGGTAGGTTTATTACAATTAATTTTTCCTGGCATTGGTAATTTTAGCGATTTTTATTCGTTCCATTTTCTTAGTCCCTGAAAACGAAAATATACTTTTTCTTAAAGATAGATTTATGTATGAAAAAGGACAGAAAAATAGTTATCTCAATTACAAAATTCCTTTCCAATTTTAAAGGAATTTTAACTATAATCTATTTCAGCTTAAAATTTAAAACAGTTAAGTCAAAAGTCGAAAAACCGGTTTCGGACACCAACTACGCCATTCGCTTTGCATAAACGTAGTTTGCGAATGTTTTTTTTTTTTTT
>BMAV01025945.1:261691-273089 GCA_019973955.1 Trichonephila inaurata madagascariensis
TTTTATCTACAAAATAAATTTTGTTGTGCTATCTCTTGTCTTTCTTGGTGTTGCATTTATGGTGGCCAGCAGTGTATTTTTAAACAAAATTATAAATATTACTCTAAACCTATACTTCCAGGCATAAATTATTTATGTCATTAAGATAAACATTTAGCTACAAATACGATAAGTTCATTTGTTCTATACTCTTGTTAAATTTCATTGAGAATTACACAAAAAGTATTTTGATATTTTTTTTTTATACAGTAATATTGCCAAAATAGAATTGTGAACCTAACTTAAAGAAAAAAAAATATTTTCCAGCGAAGAAATCATTTAAATAAACAATTTAAATTGAGCACACATAGACATTAAGCAGAGTCTTACTACCAATACATAAAATAACATTTGATATTTTTATTATTTGTTTTTGACAACTACACTTGTGCTTTAATCTTTCTTTCACTAAGGGGGAAATATATATATTCTCTACAGATTGTAATAAATGGTAATAATTCTTTGTTAGCGAAAGCTTTTAAACAGGAATAATTAATAACATAAACTTGTTTGCTAATTTGCATAACACTATTACCGTAAGATGGGTTTAGTATGTGGCAAAAGCGTTTCTGCTCTGCAATGAGAGATAAAAATTAAGCGTTTCGCTTCTAAATTAATTTAATCAACAGTTAAAAGAAATTAAATTATGGCTGATTATTCCAATAAACTCCATATCATATTTTGTCTTGAACCACAAACTTGAACGGGCCGTTTTTGAAATTTTTATTGCATGTCTCATAAATGTAGCTAACGAGGATGTAAATATAACAATTAAAATAGGAAATTAACATATATTCGTTATTTCTGAAAACTAAAAGATGTAAGTCGCCGAATGAATATCGATTACATTATGTATAGTATATATACATATATTTAACACTAAACTCAACTCAATGGCACAAGAGTCCATGAGGTGCAAAGGCCTACTATGCTCATTTCAGTTTTCATGACCTTAGGCACATTACTGTCAGGTTCGAAGCCGCCAGTGTTCAGTTCCCAAGCAAGTTTGGTACTCATTTATCAACCCACCGAAGGGATGAAAAACTGAGCCAGCCTTGCTCAGCCCGGGGATTGAACCCCAGACTTGTGGCGTTGAAGCACTATATGCTATCACTCAGCCACTGGGCTTACATATACAAAATTACACTCTTAAATTTAGGATATTTTCTCCAGGGTTTAATTTTTACTTTATCTGGCAGTAGAGATTAAATTTTTTAAACGTATCTATAGTTTAATGAAAGTGTTAATGAACTAAATCCGTGATAAATTAGATGTTGCTGGTGTGATATCTTTATAAACCAGTACTAGTCATCACGCGAAGACGATCGTTTTGGCGTGGTCGCTAAAGTACTCGCTTAAGGAACAGAATGTGCTCAGATCGAATCTTCCTTCCTTCATGTCTAATAACGTTAGTTTACTGAACTGTGCTTATGTGTGTTGTGTACAGGAAGAGCTTTGCTTTCATTTCAATGTGGGCTAGGTATCTTGATCTCTCAGTTGAGAAGTTTCAAGTTTGCTTGGAGACCAAGGATTTTAGTCAGAAGATTTTATTTTTTTTAACACAAAATTCACTATGCATACTTTACTGCTGTCAAGCATTGTTTGATGATTTTAGAGAAATGTCTACTTGATAAAGCGTTAGCATTTCTATGGGTTGTATATTTCTGGTTTTGCACCTTAAAAATGAAATTCCTGAAATCTTTGAATTGATTTTGTAACGATTTTTTCTGTACCTTTGAAACTGGTCTACACGACCCCTAAGTCTATCATCTAAGGTTCAATTGTTTCCATACTAATTGTGTGTTCCAGATTATATTACAATTCCATATATTGAAGATTATTATAAGGGATTTATTGATTGTCTTAAGGTATCCGACTACATTTTCGGAACCGTGATTTTGCAAAAGCGCATAAATGGATAATTTTCATGATATTTAGTGTCACTTAGATTAGAATACGTGTATAAAATTGTTTTAAGGTCATTTTGACAAAAGAAATGACTTAAATACAATATTTTGTCAAAAAAATAAGTTAGAATAATCTTTTTTCAAAATGTTCTCCGTTTGTGAAAAATGCTTCTATTATAATTATATTTTGCCTGTGTATAACTCAGACCTCTCTAAAGAGGCTCAACTAGAATTTTTGAAATATATAACTTAGAAATGGGTTTATCCATATTTTACGACAACAGAGAGGAGCAATTTTAAGAAAAAAACGCCAATAAGTATTTCAATTGGTGGTAACTCTGAAAATAATGAGAATTTTTGAAAAATTCTAGTTGAGCTTCTGTAGAAAGATCTGAGCTATATACAGGCAAAATATTATTATGATAGAAGCATTTTTCACAAAAGGAGAACATTTTGAAAAAAGATTATTCTAACTTAATGTTTTGCCAAAGTATTGTATTTAAATATTTTTTTTGTCAAAATGTCCTTAAAACAATTTTATACATGTATTCTAATCCAATTGACACTAAATATCATCTGAATTATCCATTTATGCGCTTTTTTAAGATCATGGTTCCGAACGTAGTCGGATACCTTAAGATGTCCACAAGCAAAAATACTTCGGCGAGTATAAGGACCAATTGTTGAAAGATACATTTAGATAAAATATATTTTGAGATCAGAGAGCTGCTGTTAATCTAAGAAAGAGAGAAAAATAGGCATTTGTATACAAAAGCTTGTTAAAAGCAGACATTGTAATTAAAGCACCAGAAAAAAATTAAATTTTTGAAAATCTTGAAAGTTATCTATCAACAGAAAAAGAAAAGATTGCATTTTCTGCTAAAAAGTAATGGAGTATCATATGTGATAATGATGTGGGAAATTTACAAGATTTTCTCTCTTTTCCAACAGAGTTTCATCAAAAGAAAAAAATAATGAATGACATGCATGTAAGCCTTTAAGAAGCGTAATGTAATAGGTGAAACTGAAATATTCAGTGTATAAATGTCAGACTTCCTGATAAGGAAAACAGCGGAGGTCTTGTCTCTTATGAACACAGGCAAGTAATTTTTAAACCTTTCTTTCGACAAAGAGAATGACAATAATGACTATAATAGTAATAAAAAACATCTTCAAAGTTTTCAAACTATTAATGATAATACACAGGAAAGGGGTAAGCTGATTGCAGATTTCAATAAAATCATAGTAAATGATGACGATCGAAAGTAATTCTTGCTACGAGTGCAAGAAGCAAGCATCAACGGTATTCCATCAGAAACTATGATAAAATCAGTTTCAGACATTTTTTTTTTTGTAATATTAAAGGGCGAATGTACTTACAGTTTTATATTTTCTACCTCTACTATTAATTTCTATTATTAATTATTTTGTAAGAAATTGTAAAACAAAATATACATATACATTTTCACAGGTTATTTATTTTTTAAACAATTTATAGGAAAGTTATAATGGGATATTCTAATTTATGGAGACTAGGGGGAGAGAGGGCTTATCACTCTTTTTCAGTTGAAATATACGAATGAAATTCTATCAGATTATTGACTAAAAATCTAAAAAAATTAAGGAGTTCCCCGATGTATAGTGACACATTTTTTACATGTTTTTTATATATAAACCCCAATTAATTTAAATTTCCTTTTGGGGATTTCACTTAAGGGGGTTCAGCCACGTAATGGCCTGTTTTTTAAGCACTTTTAGGGATTTCGTTTTTACAACCTGTGAAAAGATAGAACTTTAAGTTTTTTTTATCATTTATTTATATGTATTTTAAGAGTATACATATAGATGTTTAGCCAAAAATATCCAATAGAAAGTGAGTTATCGCGCTCTGAAGACACCCGCCTCGAAAAAGTGGACACTCACTTCGTCCACGATTCCGGCTGATTGATTTATCTGAAATAAAAAAGAAAAAAAAATAACGGCGGTTTAATACTCAATTGAAAGTATCAAGTAATACTATACTCAATATTATTATTACTATACTCAACATTATTATTACTATACTTAAACATTACTGTACTCAATATTATTATTATTATATATACTCAAATATTACTATACACAATATTATTATTACTGTACTCAATATTTTTAATACTATAAAATATTACTATACTCCATATTATTATTATTATACTCAAATATTACTTTACTCAATATTTTTATTACTTTACTCAATTAAAAATATCAAAAAATAGATTTTTGGTATACCTTTGAAGAAAAAGTTCCGAATTTCATGGAGATTTTTTTAAAAATAAAAAATAGAAATATTTTGAATTTTGGAATGATCGTAGTCCATTGGGTGCGTATACATGTGCTAAGTCAACCCAATAAATTTGAAGTCATTCGGTCAAACCGTTCTTGGGATATGATGAAGGAAAGTTTGAAAAACACAGTTCTGGGAAAAACATGTTTAAAGTTTCAAGACCGATTAAAACAATGAAAATCTTAACTTTGCGTTACGAACAGCTGCTCTTCTAACACCTGCTTTTTTATAACGACCTCGAAATTTAAAAAAGTCACTTTACAACCGTATTCTAAACATATTAAGGAAGCAGTTTATGAAAAAAAAAATTGATTTCTTGAACTCATTACATGGGTGAACCCCCTTAATTCATGATGATCTTGAGCCCTTCAAAGAGCAGTGTGATAATTTCTTCTTTAGTTCACCCACCTGAAGAGAAATATCCTTCTAGCTACAAACTGCAACATCAGAAAACTTTAAAGAAAGATGATGCAATAATACATTATTCAATTATTCTCACAAATCACTGTCTCTTTAACGGAATTCATATGATTCTCAAAGCTTCCCCACGCGCGCGCGCGGTTAAGGAAACTATAAGAGCTGAGATCTCTGAGGGGACAAAGAAACTAAAATATTTGTCCCTTGCCTTTGAGTGATTGTGTTGCGTTTCTTCCCGTTCTTGTGGTTATTTAACCGAAATAAAATTTGGATTTAAGATAAAAAAAAATGTTTACTTATTGGTTCATTGATTGCAAGAAGGTGAAAGAGATTAGAACTCGTTGCCTTCCAATTCGTAAGTACATAACATATCCACTAGACTATAAAATGATCACTTAGTCCGGAGACTTTTACTGGCTTAAATAGATATTACCGCTACACACTCCCCTGCCAGTGAGTCGGTGGATAGGCGAATGCAGGATTCAGTTGTTTTGGCGAGCGTGTGAGTTATTGCTGTTGCGTCATGTGTGTTTTTGACGGCTTAAGTGTTGCGTCATTTGATCTGACTCCTTGCTGTGCTTCTTCATGCGTGTCTAATGGCCACGTGTGCTCCGCGAAAGCTGCGTTGTTTCAAAGTTCAGAAAGGATCACCAATAAAGGAGATTAGAACTCGGTACCAGCATAACATATCCACTCGACTAAAATTATCACCTTTGTCCGGAGGCTGTTACCACCACCACCACAAAGGTAAAAATTATCCCAGTACAGTACTTGAATTCAAATTCGTCACATACATGTATAAAGTTAACATTGATTGAGAGTAACTCGAAGCCTTTTAAATATTTTTTGACAGGCTTGGTTAGACGTTCAGAAACTTTCAAAAACTTTCCAGTATTTTTAGTTATTAATGTTGAACATAGTTTCAAGAAAGTTTTCGGAAACGTAAAGAAAACATTATCTATTTGGTAGGAAGCAATTTAAAATTCCTAGACCACTTTGTGAAGTATATATTTTGAAATTAATTTCAAAATACATACGAAGTTACCTTTTTGGAACATTTTTCAACCAATCAAGCCCAATGTATTATTTTTTTTAATACATCAAAAAACATTTCTTAAATGTTGCTTAAGATAACTCTTAAAGTACTACCTAAGACTGCATAAAAATAGTCGAAGATAGATATAATGAGAAAAATGATCCTTTTCAATCTACTGAGAAGAAGTAAACTATTTTTAGAATTTTCGGGAGTCATTTGTTCTTTTTAAATTGAAAAATATTTCTGAGAATTAGAATCGAAATTCAGAAATATACCACACTTCAGCTATTTAAGGTCTTGGTAAAAGAAAATATATTCCTTTTGGATGAAAATAAAAAGTCATTTTTTTTTTTCATTTTATCGCAATGTCATCAAGTACTACTTGCATTTTCACGAATAAATGAAATAAAAGTAAACTAATGATGAAAAATTCTTCTGCCTTTTTTTCCTTCTTCTGATGCTTTTTGCACTTTCTGATTTAAATATTTGAGCTAAATACGAATGAAACAAACTGCATTTATTTATTTTTTTGTGAAAATTATTTAAATAAAGTTTTTCAGGAATCAAGATATTTTGACATTATCCATGTGAAAAATATAGCTACAAATAAAATAAAGTTAAGGTATCCGACTACGTTCGGAACCGTGATTTTAAAAAAGCTCATAAATGGATAATTTTCAGGATTTTTAGTGTCACTTAGATTAGAATACATGTATAAAATAGTTTTAAGGACATTTTTACAAAAAAATTCAATTTTAATACAATATTTCGGCAAAAAATTAGCTGAGAATAACCTTTTTCAAAATGTCCCCCTTTTGTGAAAAGTGCTTCTATTATAATAATATTTTGTCAGTATATTGTCTGTACAGAGACTGTACAGAGGTTCAACTACGATTTTTGAAAAATTTGCATTATTTTCAGAGTTACAACCATTTGAAATATAATTATCGGCGTTTTTTTCTTAAAATTTCTCCCTTATGCTGTCGTAAAACATGGATAAACCCACTTCTAAGTTATATATTTCAAAAATTCTAGTTGAGCCTTTGTACAGAGGTCTGTGCTATATACAGGCAAAATATTATTATAATAGAAGCATTTTTCACCAAAGGAGAATATTTTGAAAATGGTTCATTCTATGTTTATTTTTTGTCAAAACATTTACTTAAATAATTTTTTCTTGTAATACTATTTTTAAAACAATTTTATATACATTTTCTAATCTAAGTGACACTAAATATCATAAATATTATCTATTTATACGCTTTTGCAAAATCACGGTTCCAGGCGTAGTCGGATACCTTAAATTAAAAATAAGAAAGTAAAACTTTATTCCTCCTCAATCCCTCCTCAGATGCTATATTAGTATTGTCACGTTGATCGATGTTCGAGGATTTTATGCAAATCAGTCTGAAAGGACAAGGCAGTTCTTTAAGAGTAATGAGAGAATTTATTGCTGAAAATCCAATCCTTGAAGTACAGGATACAGCAGCAATATTCAGAGAATAAATCACAGAAGGACTTAACGCCTTCAACAGCGCTCTGACACAATTATCAGTGCCTAAAATAAACGTATGTAAAAGAATATTCAGTAGCACAGCCGAGCTAATCGGTATAATCACGGTCAAGGCAAGTTTACTTATCGCTAGTCAAAACAATACTGACTCGTTTCGGCCAGCATCTCTCTATTTATAGCTCAGAGGTTCTTTCGAGAAAAATTCGCTATTTCCCATTGAATCACCATTAAAACGTAAGGGACGGCGTTGCTTGTGAATAGTACAATTTTAAAAGTACATAATGTAATATAAATGCTTTACACATTCAATGCAAATTATTTACACTATTTTACACAAAATTCGTAACAATATTCATTTTTTTTCCTAATAAAGGAATTATGTTTTCCCTAAGAGAGAAAAAATGTAAGATAAATCTTTGATTGCCCACTGGAAAGCAATCTCGGATCAAAGCGATTTTTCTGACTGAAGTTCTGACGAAAAACTGTTTGCAGGCTGCGTGTGGCTCGCGAACTACTAGTTATCCACCCTTGGTTTAAGCTATCATTGGCTAATATATAAAATAAAACCAAAACTTGAGCATATTAAAATAATAGTTTAATGATATCATGGAGAGAAACAAAATCTGTTATCCATTTCATAATATAAATAAATATCAAAGAAATTCATTTTTTCTACTCGGAAGCTCTGAACTCTTGTTAATTTATTACAGTGCTGTCCAATTCTTTTCTAAAATTTATGTTACAATATGGGTGAAATTTTTATCTTTTCTCTTTGTTAAAACAGAAATAACAGTATTAAAACAGTTGAAGAAGTAACAGAAGTAACATTTGAAAATCATGGAATACCTGCCTATTACGTAAGCTGAGGACTGATTTGGCGTTTGGAGAAATTGGCACTTTGAACAGGTATAAAACCGTCTGTTAAAAAATTAATGTGTCTTATGTCATTAAATTACTACACTAATTTAGAGCTTCTTCGCACCTACGATTTAGACTGGCTAACCATTCATTTTCACTTGTATGAAGAAGTTTAAGGATTTTTTCAATAATTAATAACTAAGCATTTTAATTTCTTTTTTACTATACATTTTTCAATTCCTACTATTAGCTCACACTCTCTCTATATTTATTTATTTATTAATTTTTCTTGGTGGAGTTTTCAATCGTTAATAAAAAAAAATTTTACAGCGCTCAATTGAGCTGAAATTTTATATACATGATCATTTTGGATGAAACACAATAATTAAATTGTAATTAATAAACATTAATTAATTAATACAACAATTTTTAAAGAATTACAAATACAGCCACGTTGGCATCATTTTTGGCGACTTAGCGACCTTTTTGGTGACTTGTGTCAAAACTTGTGTGTGACAAGGTTTTAATCTCACGTTTTAAAGCATTCAGTTGAACTGATTTTTTATAGACACGATTGTTTTGGATAATAATACGATACTTTAATGATAATTAATAAAAATTCATTACCACTTAATGTTATCATTCTGTCATATGTACATACATATTTATTTTAATTGTAACTATTTAATAAAAAGTAGCTAAAATAAAATTTTTCTTTGTTGATCTAAGTAGGAATTGACTTTAAAATTTTTTTTTTACAATACTTGTTTTTTTGTTAGAACCTGGCTTTTGATTATGAATTAGGTTTAACATGTGAATACTTTTAACCGTTAAATTTACATCGCCAAATATAAGCACGTGTTACATGAATATATTGCAGAAGTAATTTCAATGATAAACATATTTGCCGCATGTTGAAAGAATATGACCCAAATGGTTTTTACTATTACAGGGGTACTACACATTAGATTTACCTCACAGTAACATAGAATGAAAGTATTTTCAAGAAGAAATAATATATTTCTGTGATATGTGTGTGCAGATTTGCTTCACTTCAAACTTAAAATTCAAAAGTATTTATTAATTATTAATCTACAGTTTTATAGAACAAGTTTAGAAGTGGTTATTTAGAGATGTATAGTATAAAGCAGAGGTGGCGCCTAAATTTTGTAATGATAACTAAATCTAATGCCAAAGTATCCAAGGTAAGTTCTTTTTACAAAATCATTGACAACTTTTCTATAGCTCATATTAATGCAATCCTTCTGAAAGTTTCAATATTTAGGACACAATTTTCAATCATAACTTTACTCACGCCTCCTCCATACAATAACATAGGTTTTAATTCAATAATGCTTTACTTTAACACTCAGCCAAAGCGGTAATTACCACCGACGTATATATGCGTTTTTCCGCAGTATGATCTATTATTTGCACTGCTATATTCTTAAAAGTATTCCAAAGGCTTTGGGATGCAATAAAAATACCTTGACAGGGCTTGTGAAGGATTTACTTATTTCAGAGGATTTGTTTATTTATTCCTTTTATCCCACCCCAAGTACATCACATACGCGCGTCTAAGTGGAAAACGGTAGCATTGGGGAGCGAATCGCATAACTTTAATTTGGCTGTTTTAAGGTTTTATTTATAAACCTTACAAATCATCAAGATGATTATTAATTTTTATACATAATTTTATATATGACAAGTCCATGTGGTCATTTTTAATTATTAATGTTGTTCTTCACTTAGTGTTGCTAAATTAATTATAAAAAACATCGTGCAGTATTGATACATTTACATTACATCAGTGTAAATATGTATTTTATTTTTTTACTATTTCAGAATGTGTATTTTGTTTGTTTACTTTCAGTAAATTGATAATTTTTTAAAATAATCCTTTGTTTTCGACTTTTCATTATGCTCGCGCCCCCCTCAAAGAGTTATCCCGCCTTCCTAAGGGGCACGCCCCACAGTTTGAGAAACTCTGTAATAAAATGTATTCCCAACATGCGTAGCAAAACACATCATGGTGATTTTCGCAACTTCTTCTCTATTTGAACGTTTTATTTCTATTAAATAACGCAAATAAAATAATCCAAACACCAGTTTTTTTTAAATTAACTTTATAACAAATATAACATGACACTAATTTTCCTGCAATGTACGCTACACAGAAGAAACTAATGAACTCTAACACTAGTTGAAAAACTGAATGTTATTTGAGAAACTAGTTGCTAGGCCTATATATATATATAAAGTGCAGGGAATTTTGCTGTAACTATCTTTCCAGCATACAAGGCAGTAGAAAAAACGGATAAGACACAAAATCTTTATATTATTGAGAACTGCACAATATAGAGTTAAAGCTGAATATTTCGTGTAAAATTAATCATTATAAGACTCTATTCTAGAAAGTAGAGCTCATACAGAAAAATTAATTTCATTTTAAGGTTCTTGGGGTGTGTAATTATTAAGAAGTCCCCGAAAATCAGAATTAAGATTAATAGATGATTCAGGAATATTCCATTCAAATACACTCTATAACAAAGAAACGACGCACCAAGAATAAGTTGTACGATAGGGACAAAAAAATGGTGGATAGAAAGATTATGTACATAATAGAAATGATTAAAATTTCAGAAAAAATTGAATGATTTATTTCAGAGTTACTTAGTTACAATGTAACGAGCTCAATAAGGTGTTGACCCACCTCTAGCCTGGATGCAAGCCACACGACAGAGAGTGTAATAAAGCACCCTGATAGTCCTGATGGCCAAATTTGCTTCAATTGTTGGATAAGGTCGTCAACATTCTCTGTTAGATGCAGTCGCCTTCACATCATATCCCAGATATGCTCGATCTGTCTGGCAAAGGAAGAATTCGACAAGCTATAAAACAGTTTATAGCAACATGTGCCGTATCTTGCTTTAAAAAAAGGCCATGGAACTGCAAAAGGAACGGTAGTAAAACTGTTCTCAGAATGTTGTCGACGTACCGCTGCACTGTACGTGTGCCTCTAATGAAGCCCACATAAGTCCGGCTGTCAAAAGAAATGACAACCCAGTCTATAATTCCTGGTTGACGGCCTGTGTGGAGTGCAATAGGGAAAAGAAAATCGGCATGCTGCCCTGGGAATTTCCAGGCACGTCTTCGATGTTCGTCAGGACACAGTTGGAAGCGGGATTCGTCGCTAAACACTATACGTCCCCAGTCAGAATGATTTCAAGCTGATCGAACCAAGCACCACTTTAACTTGATTCGACAGTGGACAAGCGTGAGTAGTGGCAAGTGGTGTAATG
>BMAV01025945.1:295176-323351 GCA_019973955.1 Trichonephila inaurata madagascariensis
TGTCTTCCTTGTGGGAATATGAACATAAGAAATATAGTTTCTCCGGAAAATCTGTCTTCCTCTCGAGATTATGAACATAATGAACATAGTTTCTAATGTGAATTAGTCTTTCTCGCGCGCGCGTGTGATTATGAACATAAGAAATACAGTTTCTCCAGAGAATCTGTCTTCATTTTGAGATTATGATCATAGGGAACATAGTTTCACATGTGTGAATCATATGAACTTAATTAATACGAGTTTCAAATTATACCTACAATTTGAAATACATCAGAACTTCGTTTATAAATAATCAGAAAAACAGTGATCACTTAATCTTAAAAATAAATTGAATCAAGAACGTAATAATTTTTCCATTAGTATTGTTGCCATTTACTCTTTCTTACCTTAATCATTCCCATCTAGAATTTTAATAACTGTAGATGAATAAACGTAATTTACTTTCGAAGAAGTAAAACTATTCATTAAAATTGAGTTATATTGATTACTTGTGGTATAAATTTTAGATAAATAAAATATTTAACTACAAAAATTTTCATTTTGAGGCTTCGAGGTGCAAACCTTCTCTTTTTATTTAGAAATTTTGAACAAACTAATTAATTTCATGTTAAAATGAAACTAATAGCTTATCGCAAGTTATATATTTACCAATACCTTTCTTATTTAAATTTAAACAATAACTGCAAAACTTCCTAATCGAAATAGACAAATTTATACCTAAAAATTCTACTTTATAATGTACAGAGTTTATACAAAATCCTCGGAAAAGAAAAAAAAATATAATCAGCAGGGATACATTGATGGAACTTGTTCGAGGAAAGAAGGCTTTCATTTTCTTAAAGTCAAAGTGATTCAGTCGTTGTTTTTAAGAGTTAAGGATAAGATATGAAGTGAGTAAATTTGATTTTTCATTACCTTTTCGATACCGTGCTTGAGAATAACGTTTTTAGACAGAAAAATTAAATGTACTAAGCTTATTATTTTAATTTGGTAATGATAGAATTTAATTTCTCATTTTATTAAATTTCGGGTATAGAAAAGAGTAAAAGACACTTTCTCTTAGATGTTGCCTATATTCGAGTGAAGCAAAAATTTGAGTTTAAAATTACAATTAGATAATTCGCTATTGAAAGCTTAAATTGGTTTTTTTTCGTTCTGTTGAATTTAAGCAGCTTTTTTAAATTTCCTTTTCACTCCTAGACTTTTTCACTAATGGACTAGCGAAATGCGTTTCCTATTTTATTTTATATGGATCTTTTTCAAGCGATGATTTATTTCAGTTATTGACAGTTATGGGGACTTAAAGAAACATCAAAACATATATTTATAAGCTTCTCTTCTTTTGGAAAAGAAAATGTTAAGAAATATTAAGTAAAGATTTTATTGCAAAAATATAATAACATGTTGTATTTTTACAAGTGATATAAAACATTTTGAATTTTTTTCAGATTAATCATTTAAATGCTTTGATTATTTAAAAATAAATGTGAATGATGATAATTTTATAACAAAGTAAAATTATTCTAAAGTAATATATGGGTAATAAGGGGAAATCTAAAGTATTCTCCATGAGCAGAAGTTTTCGACCAAATAGAGAAACATAACCCTATTGAAAATTAGGCCTATATCTGATGAATATTGTAAAATTTTCTAGAAAAATATATAAACATCAGGTTCCAAAAGTTTTGTAGAAATACATTTATAACATATTGAGTTATCAGACTCGCCATGATAAGTGCCCAATTCTGGTAGATTGAGGACCGCCTTCTGGTTTTACTAATTTTATAAAATTAATTGTAACTTGGTCTCTTGGTAGAGTAGAAACAAAACAAAGTATGTTATGTAAAGCTAAATGATAGAGCTCTATTCAATAAAATTAAAAATAATAAATATGAGTGTTTGATCAAATTTGCTTATTTTAACATGTTCGGATACCTTAAAAAAATGTAATATATCACCATTTTGTACAAGTATTCAAATTTGACATTTTTTATCTCAGTTTCATTAATTTTTTAGAATTTGCAAATAATTAACTATTTAAGTGATAAAACTCTCTTAAAAAGACTCTGACTCTTAAAAAAGTTAATATTTTTTTTAAATGGTATTGTGAATTGGCAATTAGCATTGCAACCTATTTATTTTCCAACAGCTGGTATCTCTTTTTAGTGTGACACCATATAGGTAGATACTAGTGGCTACAATGTAATTTTGATGCCCAAGGAAAGGCACCTGAGCTATAACAATGCGAAATTTTGCAATAGTTTAATTTTTCGCAGAGCTCCTAAGGCAAACAGGCTCTCTAAGGATCTTCAACATGGCGCATAATCATACGACATGGACGATTTCGAATTTTTGCGACAAGAAAATCTACAGAGTTGGGCTTGCGTCAAACCCACAATCTTGGGCTTACAAAGACAGTGCCAAACCAATTACGCCTCTCAGCCGACAAATAATAACACTAATACTATCATACAAGCAAGATGGCTAATTTCATTTCAAAGATTTATTTATTTATTTATTTTTATAAAATCACATAGTTCAGAGACCTTAGAGCACAATTAAAAAAACTATTGAAATTAAGTTTAATGTTATGGGACGTATTTAGAAAAAAAAAACCATATGTAATGGATAAAAGTGCATGGAATTAATTAACGGCCTTAGGCTAATTCATTAAAATAATATAGTCTATAAGCAATGACAACAAATTGTGCTAAGCTCCAATAAGAATTACAGAAACTATTAAAAGTACTTTTTTATTACAATTATGTATTAGTAATGCACTAATTACTTCAGATAAAAGAATGAGGCATTTTCTTTGAATAATGCAATGCAAAAAGCTTACTTTTTCTCGGATTTTAATTTTTTTCCCCTTCGTAACAACATTCTGCAATTTCTAAGTAGAGTGTTTCTTTTGAAAAAAAAAAGAAATCTCTCTTTTTTTCCCCCTTTGAGTATAAAAAGTAAATCATCAGCTGAAATTAACTTCTTTCTTTTATTTAGTAAGTCTCCCACCCAGATTTTTACAAATCAAATTTAAGAACAAAAAATCTGTGTTTTCAGAATAAAATCAGAATAAAATTAATCAAATATTATTAAATTTAAACTTCTTGAAAAGATACAGTACGATTTTTTGTAGTTTTTTTAGCTTTGCAATTAAGAAAAATATTCAAACTAGAATAGTTCTATTCTAATTAGAATTCTAATGTCCAGCCTAAACGTCATCTTTTAATAGCTTCTACTCTAATATTGATTAAATATTTAGCATTCGGCTTAAAATGAGGGTACTTTTAAAATGTTTTCCTTTAATTCAAATAGAATACAGCTTAGTACAAATTTTAATCATAAATAAGCATTTGATTTGAACATTTGAACCATTGACGTACACTAACATCCATTAACACATGCATACATGTCTGTTCTGGGTGTCCCAGGATTATAGGGATAAACTTAAAGGAGGGTAGAAAGGAACCACAAGGATTCAGATTTGCAAAGCAAACCATGGTTGGAAACGTATTCCTTCTGCGCAAGGAGACGATGTTCACAAAAGCATTTAACCCGCGATCACTCGCGCGGGGTGTTCTGTACACCCCAGCAACAAGAAAATCCTCCAAGGATTCTAAAAAGAATGCGCAGAACACCGATTTTTTCTGTAGCTACACATTTAAGGTCATTGAACCTTCAGGCTTAATACAACTCCTCTTTCTCGAACGATTGGAATGTAATGACCTTCAAAAGTTTATTTGGGGGCTGAGAACTCCCGCGAGAAGTAGAGCATTTGTATACAGTCTGCTCTGAATGTTTGAAAAATGATTAAAATATTATTTTTCTATATACTTTCTACTATTATTATCTCATTAATTGTAAAGTATATTTATTACTGGTATATACGTTTTATACTAGTTTATGAAAAAATATAAAATTATGTGTTTTAAAATGAAAATTTTGTATGTTTAGTTTGAATTAATGTTAGTCTCATTTGTATGCAATAAATTTAACAATTTTATTTGTAAAGCACAAAAAACATCTTGTACTTTATAAATATGTATCATAATGACTTAATTTTATTTTCATAATTAAATACACGTGTTAAAAATGTTTGGGGTGTTCTCTACACCCCGCGAGTGACGACGGTAGAAAAAAAAAGGCGCGAGTGACCGCGGGTTAAGGGAACAAACATGCAATACCGCAGTCCTATGAGCTGTCATTGCCCGCACAAGAGTATGGTACATTTTAGAAACACACCGAGCTTGCAGATATGCACCTTATTTATGGACTGACAAAAGGAAACGCATGGACAGCTGAAAGATTGTATTTAAAAAGGTAACCATGGAGAGATGCGCTGGATGGCTGCAATTTTACATTACAATTAATGTGAATATGGATGATTACGAGGTAATAAGCGTAGTGAAGGTGCGCCACGCAATCCAAAAAGCCACAGTATCCATTTTATTTTATGGATGGATCAAAATGTGTTAGATACCGTTCGTAGGAATCCCAGTAACATGTTGGGAACACGAGAAACTGGTGGCCTGCTCTCACTATGCCTGTTACTACGCAAAGATCTATATTCATACAAGTGACGCAAATTTGCAAACATCTGCAATCCTAAGGATCTCTCTGTGGGTATTTTTCGCGATACTTTCTTTCTGCTGCTCGTATATTTCTTTTACCAGTCCTTAAATCAGAAGACCATTGGTCAGCTATATGTGTTCGTAAAACGTTCCATATTCCTCTGTGAGCAATGACAGCTCAAATGATGGTGGTAATGCAGGTCGGTTTCCTCTAAGTCTCTTGTGAACAACGTTTCCTAACGTTGAACGAGGATGGGTTGCTATGTAAATTTGAATCCTTGTGATGCCTCCTACCTTCCCTTAAAGTGTGTCCTATGGATTCTGGGACACCCTGTATATACGAACATACACACACTGAGAAGTAATGAATGCATCTGGAGAGCGATTTAATATAGGAGAGTTTTTCCTCATACACACACAAATCTACTCGTGTGTATGGATAGGGCGCTGTGTGCATCCAACCAGGCTACAGCTCAATAAAACACTCCCGCTGTCGGTAGTGTATGAGATGACTTACTGGTGATGAGACGAATCATTCTACGAATCAAGAGCCGGCGGATATGCGTCTCAATATGAGGCAGATGACAAAAGAGGACGTCGAGCTAGACAATTTTACGAAAACTGATACTCAAATAAAAGAGCATACTGAAACATCAAATGTTTGCACGTGTGCATCTCAATTTATGTGAACATGGTTCATTGCGCAGCAACGTGTTCGATATGGAGAGAAGAGGACTGACCCGGACTCTCTATTGAAAATGCATTTGTATTATCATTCAGATGGCAATGTTAACTATAAATTTGCATTATTTCATTTTTCAATTTTTTAAATTATTTTTTTCTTTCTATAATTTGGTGTCCATACATTTATTTCTGGAAAGTTTAGAAAATTAGTTTAGATTTTTTTTTCTTAAACAGCCCAATTTGAGGCACATTGGGACAAATCAAAATGTTTCAAGCGGTAAAAGATTTTTAAAAAGTTGATTTGAAATATGTTGCATCTAAAGTTGGAGAAGATTTAAAAGGAAATATTACAATGGCAGGATTAAAGGATCTTATTTTGGACAGCAATGGACATGAAAAGTAACACATTTATGAATCAGTTGGATACATAGATTGTGTGGATATCAGTGCAGATACATAGATTTATTAAGAGAAAGAATATAAAATCATCAAATAATTTTTAAAAATTGTTAATTATTTTAAGAAAGCATTTTCTACATAAAAAAAAGAAAAAATGCAAGAAATATTCATACTTGCCAATGCATTCATTTGATAAAATTTGTTTTGATTTTTATAGAAACTATGAGTAATCATTCTAAATTTCCCATTTATCAATGTTTTCTTTTTTCTTTGAATTTGCTGGCATTAGTATCGATGAAACAATCTTCTTTCTGTTATATCTAGAATCAATAAGTTTTTCATTCCATTATTTAATCAGTTATTTCATGTTTTCAGTTAATTCATTAATTAACTTCTCGTCATTAATTCATTCCACTGTTTCTCAACGACTTTCATGCCGATAGGTAAAAATAATGAATGGAGTTATTTAATAAGGGGATTACGCTTCTGAAATAGATTTTTGAAATACTGCACCAAATTGTCAATTTTTTGAGCAAACAAGCTTGGTGCGCTTGAAATTGTATGTTTTTACTTTATTACCTCTCTTTTGAAGAACGAACTTGAAATGAAACAAGATGCTTTCAATTGATAAGAAAGAAACTGTTGCAATTTTATAGAAAATATCAGATCTGATAACAAGAAACAGAGGAGATAGGTATGTATTCTTTTGACGACATACAATTTTATGCTAGCAATTTTTTTAGTGATTTTACACTGAAAATTGCAGACAAAGTGTCTTACACTTTTTAAAGATATAGATCTGTTTTATATAACTATACTACTTATTTTATATAAAAAAATACCCCAATGAAATTCTATAAAAGGTTTTACGTCACCCAATTCAATTTTAGGCTTTTACATTTATATTTACAGAGGTTATAAGCCTTGTATATCATGACATTTGATACAGCATCGTAATGAAGAAACCCGACCATCAGACTTTAAAATCTGATTAATAGACTTTTTTTTTTCTTTTACCACTTTAAAATGTCCTTTTTCAAAAATATTATTACATATATCGTGGTTCGTCCATTTTATGCTATCAGTTCAAAAAGTAAAACACGTCCTTAAAAACGTTGGAAATTGATTGCAGATAAGCAACCCGCAAAGTACAAGATATAGCAGCAAATTTCGCAAAATTGATTCCTGAAGGTCTTTATAGCTTCAACACACAGTGCTCAGTAAAAATGCAAATATTAAAATTTACTTGCAAGTGAATAAACTCTAGGGAACCCATCAATAGTCAATAGTCTGACTGAGTTTCAACGAGCGATTGTTATTTATAGTCTATGCGGTCCATCTCGAAAAATTCCCTTACATGATCATGATGTTAATAGATTGCTCCAGTTATTTCTAGAAGCATTTATATGATAGACAAGTCATCACAAATTATGCCAACTTTGCTGTATCGCCCATTTTCAATTAAAACACCATTATATTGTCAACGGCAGCCTTGCTTGCAATTATTACATTTTTTTTCGTAAAATAAATACAACAGAAAGTAATATTAATGTATTAAACATCCAGATATAAATTATTTACACTATTGAAGGCATTAATTACACAACATTCGTAACAATATATTTACTAATTTTCTATTAAACAATCAAGTTCAAATGACCCATAAAGTAAGCAGAATAAACCGTATTATTGTGTGTTTGCGATTGAAATTTTTATAGAATTGACAACATATTGCAAAAATTTAGATATTGAAAAATGCCTAGAATGTGCCAATACACTTCTTATCAAAACATGCCATTAATGTTCAGAATTATGGTAGAAGCATTTGCATCATCTAAGCAGCATTTAATTTATATGCTTATTAATTCAGAATGATGACTCACTCTTAATAACTTTACTTTGATTATATTCAATATCTTTAAAAAAAGAAGTCTTATACTACTTTTTTAAAGATATTGAATAATATAATTGATAATAGGTAATATTTTTTCTTAACATTACCTATTTTCATTCATTATATAAATCCAATGACATAAAATGTCATGAATATTTTTAATGTTGGTTTTATGGTAAATCAGCAAAAAAGAAGAGAAAAAACTTTTTTTTTTCTTATAAAAATAAAAATGAAATATTAAAAAATAAGTACAAAAATGATAACTTTAAACGTTTCGGAAAACACCCAGCGTAATAAATTGCTTACTTTAAAAAAAAAAAATTCTAAAGAAATCGAAGGTGTTTAAAAAATTATTGTTTGTTTATGTTACGGCAGAGTTTTGCTTTTTTTTTAAGTAATATATTATTTTAGTTTATATCTGCAGAATACAAAAAAACATGCCAATACTTGAAATATAACTTAAAACTTCACTTTCATGCTACGCTTAGTAGGAGATGTTGCAGATAACACCCATACATTAAGCTGCTAATATGACAGTTACTTTAAAAAAAAGAGAGGCAAAAAAATATTTTTAGAAAACCTTAATTACAATTATAAAATTTACACTGGAGAGAGAAAAAAGAATGTTTCACCAAACAAACTATTCTAAAAATATTTACTTAAGAAAGAAAAAACAGGAAGCAAATTCAAGTGAATATTGAATGGTGGATTGAAGAGTGAAGGATGACGCTTATATATATATATATATATATATATATATATATATATATATATATACTTCACTAATTTTATACCAAAAAAAAAGAAGGCAAACAAGTGAAAGAAGAAAACTTAAAGAAATGTGTTTTAAGAAAGTAGTTTTTTTAAAAACAAAGTTCAGACGGTATTTCTCGTTGAAATAAACGTTACTCCATATCAAGTGTACTTTTTTTTTACTTTTGTCCGAAACAGTCATTGCAACGGGTCGTTAATGTGGGAAGAAAGTAGAAAATTCTTTTCACTACATTAGCATTACGCAAATAGAGCTGCACCACTTCGAAGCTTTTTTTTCCCTCTTAACTTTGAATTATTTATCTAGTTAGTTGAGATAAGATTTTATTTAATAAAAAAAAATGTGAGGATTTACGAAATTATACGTTTAGGAGTCGTGAGGTTATTAAATGGATTCGTAATAAGGATAATTATTCTTCAAGATTTGTAATATTCATTACATTTATTTTTTGTATTAATTATTGATTTCAGAAGATCCTTTTGGACATGGTGTAGAGATGAAGGAATTGAGGAGCCAATTAGTATGTTGGATTGTGAAGCACTTGAGCTTGATTGTTGCTTGAACGGTGCTCAAAATTTTTAGAGTCATCACCAATCCCCTAATGTAGTTTCTCAGTTTCCTGCTATTACTCAATCAATCAATCAGAATTTCTCGTATCCATTTGCTATATCTGCAAATTTGATTTGTACTCTTACCTAAAAGTCATTGGAATATTGTCCTTATTTAGGAATTAATTATTTTTATTAAATTATATACATTTTTATATCACTCAAATTTAGACTTATTTATCTGTACACTTTATAACAAAAAAGTAAGGGAAAAAAAGCAAAGTAAGAAAAAAATGCATCCAGAAGGAACTGCCCTATTGTAATGAAATTTCGTATGCAAAGTCATTTCTATCGAACATACAAATGACTAAAATTTGGTGTCCAATGACTAAATAGAGAGGGTTACAGTGCATCTGAACTGCGCACTCAGCAGGTGTCTACAAGAAGCGATTATCAATCTAATGCTCAAAATTTATGTTGCATTGTGATTTAGGATACCTTTCAACGAATGAAAAAATGCTTCAGAGCAGAATTAGAGCTCATTACAAGCAACTGTCAGAGTTTGAAAGAGGCCGTATCAATGGATTGAATGAGGCTGGTTGGGAAAAACAGATAATCGCTCGGCATATGGTTCAAAGCGATGTGGTCATTAGAAGATGCTGGCCAGAATGGTTGGACAATAGCAGATTTCAGCGACAGGATCAGGTCAACCTAGGGCCATAACAGATCGAAATGAATGATTGATTTAAGATTAGCTGTCACACAGAGCCTGATTCATTGTTATCAAACATCAGACGTGCTACATGCACACGAGTGTCCGCCATGACCATTCACAGACGGCTGATAGAACAACATTTACGCTCGTACCGACCGTTACACCACCTGCCACTACTCATGCCTGCCCACTGTCGAGCCAGGTTAACGTGGTGCTTGGTTCGATCAGCTTGAAATTATGCTAACTGGGGACGTATAGTGTTTAGAAACGATGCCCTCTTCCAACTGTGTCCTGAGGAACATCGAAGACGTGTCTGGAAATTCCCAGGGCAGCATGCCAATTATCTTTTCACTATTGCACTCTCCACAGGCTGTCAACCAAGAGTTATGGACTGGGTTGTCATTTCTTTTGACAGCCGGACCTATGTGGGCTTCATTAGAGGCACACGTACAGTACAGCGGTACGTCGACAACATTCTGAGATCTGTTTTACTACCGTTCCTTTTGCAGTCCCATGGTCTTTTTTTAAAGCAAGGTACGGCACGTGTTGCTATGAACTGTCTTACAGCTTGTGGAATACTTCCTTGGCCAGACAGATCGAGCATGTCTGGGATATGATGGGAAGGTGACTGCATCTACCAGAGAATGTTGACAACCTTACCCAACAATTAGAGCAAATTTGGCCATCAGGACTATCACGGTGCTTTATAACTCTATGCTCCGTCGTTGGCTTGCATCCAGGCTAGAGGTGGGTCATCACCTTATTGAGCTCGTTACTTTGTAACTAAGTAACTCTGAAATAAATCATTCAATTTTTTTCTGAAACTTTAATCATTTTCTATTCTATGCATAATTTTTCTATCCACCATTTTTTGTCCCTATCGTACAACTTGTTCTTGGTGCGTCGTGTTTTTTTTTTTTTTTTTTTTTTTTTCGTTATAGAGTGTATTTGAATGGAATATTCCTGAATCATTATTAATCTTTATTCTGATTTTCGGAGACTTCTAAAAAATTACACTCGCCAAGAACCTTAAAATGAAATTAATTTTCCTCTATGAGCTCTACTTTCTGGAATAGAGTCTTATAATGAGTAGTTTTACACGAAATATATTCAGCTATAACTCTATTTTGTGCAGTTCTCAATAATATATAAATTTTGAGTCTCATCCGTTTTTTCTATTGCCCTATATGCTGAAAAGATAGTCACAGAAAAATTCCCTGCAGTTTATATATATATAGGCCTAGCATCTAGTTTCTCAAATAACATTCAGTTCTTCAATTAGTGTTAAAGTTCATTAGTTTCTTCTGTGTAGCGTACATTACAGGAACATTAGTGTCATGTTATACTTTTTATAAAGTTAATTTAAAAAACACTGGTGTTTGGATTATTTTATTTGCGTTATTTAATAGAAAATAAAACGTTCAAATAGAGAAGAAGTTGCGAAAATCACCATGATGTGTTTTGCTACGCATGTTGGGAATACATTTTATTACAGCATTTCTCAAACTGTGGGGCGTGCCCTCTAGGAAGGAGTGATAACCCTTTGAGGGGGGTGCGATCATAATGAAAAGTCAAAAACAAAGGATTATTTTAAAAAATTATCAATTTACTGAAAGTAAACAAACAAAACACATTCTGAAATAGTAAAAAAATAAAATACATATTTAGACTGATAAAATATAAATGTATCAATACTGCACGATGTTTTTTATAATTAATTTAGCAACACTAAGTGAAGAACAACATTAATAATTAAAAATGACCACATGGACTTGTCATATATAAAATTATGTATAAAAATTAATAATCATCTGGATGATTTGTAATGTTTATAATTAATACCTTAACAGCCGAATTAAAGTTATGCGATTCACTCCCCAATGCTATCGTTTTCCACTTAGACGCGCGTATGTGATGTACTTGGGGTGGGATAAAAGGAATAAATAAACAAATCCTCTGAAATAAGTAAATCCTTCACAAGCCCTGTCAAGGTATTTTTACTGCATCCCAAAGCCTTTGGAATACTTTTAAGAATATAGCAGTGCAAATTAAAGATCATACTGCGGAAAAACGCATATATACGTCGGTGGTAATTACCACTTTGGCTGAGTGTTAAAGTAAAGCATTATTGAATTAAACCCTATGTTATTGTATGGAGGAGGCGTGAGTAAAGTTATGATTGAAAATTGTGTCCCAAATATTGAAACTTTCAGAAGGATTGCATTAATATGAGCTAGAAAAGTTGTCAATGATTTTGTAAACAGAACTTACCTTGGATACTTTGGCATTAGATTTGGGTATCATTACAAAATTTAGGCGCCACCTGCTTTATACTACATCTCTAAATAACCACTTCTAAACTTGTGCTATAAAACTGTAGATTAATAATTAATAAATACTTTTGAATTTTAAGTATAAAGTGAAGCAAATCTGCACACATATCACAGAAATATGTTATTTCTTCTTGAAAATACTTTCATTCTATGTTACTGTGTCAGGTAAATCTAATATGTAGTACCCCTGTAATAGTAAACACCATTTGGATCATATTCTTTCAGCATGCGGCAAATATGTTTATCATTGAAATTACTTCTGCAATATATTCATGTAACACATGCTTATATTTGGCGATGTAAATTTAACGGTTAAAAGTATTCACATGTTAAACCTAATTCATAATCAAAAGCCAGGTTCTATCAAAAAAACAAGTAATGTAAAAAAAGTTTTTAAGTCAATTCCTACTTAGATCAACAAAGAAAAATTTTATTTTAGCTCCTTTTTATTAACAATATTTATATTACAATTAATATAAATATGTATATACATGTGACAGAATCACAACATTAAGTAGTAATGAATTTTTATTAATTATCATTAAAGTACCGTATTGCCATCCAAAGCAATCGTGTCTATAAAATTTCGGTTCAACATAATGCTTTAAAACATGAGAATAAAACATTTTCAAATTTTGACACAAGTCACCAAAAATGATGCCAACGTAACTGTATTTGTAATTCTTTAAATAATTAGTTTTAATCAATTAATTTTTATTAATTATAATTAAATTATTGTAATGTCATCCAAAAATATGATCATGTATATAAAATTTTAGCTCCATTGAGCGCTTTAAAATGTATTTTATTAAAGATCGAAAATTCCACGAAGATAAATTAATAAATAAATAAATATAAAGAGAGTGTGAGCTATAATAGTAGGAATTGAAAAATGCATAGTAAAAAAAAAGAAATTAAAATTCTTATTTATTAATTATTGAAAAAATCCTTAAACTTCTTCATACAAGTGAAAATGAATGGTTAGCCAATCTAAATCATAGGTGCGAAGAAGATCTAAGTTAGTGTAATAATTTAATGACATAAGACACATCAAATTTTTAACAGACGTTTTTATACCTGTTGAAAGTGCCAATTTCTCCAAACGGTAAATGAGTCCTCAGCTTACGTAATAGGCAAGTATTCCATGATTTTCAACTGTTACTTCTGTTACTTCTTCAACTGTTTTAATACTGTTATTTATGTTTTAACAAAGAGAAAAGAGAAAAATTTCAACCCATATTGTAACATAAATTTTAGAAAAGATTTGGACAGCACTATAATAAATTAACAAGAGTTCAGAGCTTCCCATTAGAAAATGAATTTCTTTGATATTTATATTTTGAAATGGATAGCAGATTTTGTTTCTCCATGATATCATTAAACCATTATTTGAATATGTTCAAGTTTTGGTTTCACTTTATATATATTAGCCACTGATAGCTTAAACCAGGGGTGTGGATAACTAGTGGTCCGAGAGCCACATGCAGCCTGCAAAGAGTTTTTGGTCAGAACTTCAGTCAGAAAATTCGGTTTGATACGAGATTGCTTTCCAGTGAGCAATCAAAGATTCATCTTACATTTTTTCTCTCTTAGGGAAAACATAATTCCTTTATTAGGAAAACAAAAAAAAAAAAAAAAAAAATTAATATTGTTACGAATTTTGTGTAAAATAGTGTAATAATCTGAATTTGGATGTGTAAAGCATTTATATTACTTTATGTTATATTAAAATTGTAATATTCGCAAGCAACGCCGTCCCTTACGTTATAATGGTGATTCAATGGGAACTAGCGAATTTTTCTCGAAAGATCCGCAGGGCTATAAATAGAGAGAGGCTCGCCGAAACGAGTCAATATTGTTTTAACTAGCGATAAATAAACTTGCTTTGACCGTGATTACCGATTAGCTCGACTGTGCTACTGAATAATCTTTTACATACGTTTATTTTAGGCACTGATAATTGTGTCTGAGAGCTGTTGAAGTTGTAAAGTCCTTCTATGATTTATTCCATGAATATTGCTGCTGAATCCTGTATTTCAATGATTGGATTTTCAGCAATAAATTCTCATCACTCTTAAAGAGCTGTCTTGTACTTTAATATTGATTTGCATAAATTCTTTGAACACCAATCAACGTAACAATACAAATATAGCATCTGAGGAGGGATTGAGGAGGATAAAGTTTTACTTTCTTATTTTTTTAATTTAAGGTATCCGACTACGTTTGAAACCGTGATTTTGCAAAAGCGTATAAATAGAAAATATTTATGATATTTAGTGTCACTTAGATTAGAAAATGTATATAAAATTGTTTTAAAAATAGTATTACAATAAAAAATTATTTAAGTAAAATATTTTAACAAAAAATAAACATAGAATGAACCATTTTCAAAATATTCTCCTTTGGCGAAAAATGCTTCTATTATAATAATATTTTGCCCGTATATAGCACAGACCTCTGTACAGAGACTTAACTAGAATTTTTGAAATATATAACTTAGATGTGGGTTTATCCATGTTTTACGACAGCAGAAGGGAGAAATTTTAAGAAAAAAATGCCGAGAATTATTTCAATGGGTTGTAACTCTGAAAATAATGTGAATTTTTCAAAATCATAGTTGAGCCTCTATACAGAGGTCTGAGCAATATACAGACAAAATATTATTATAATAAGAGCACTTTTTACAAAAGGGGAACATTTTGAAAAAAGGTTATTCTAAGCTAATTTTTTGCCGAAATATTGTATTTAAATTTAATTTTTTTGTCAAAATGCCCTTAAAAAAATTTTATACATGTATTTCAATCTAAGCGACACTAAAAATCCTGAAAATTATCCATTTATGAGCTTTTTTTAAAATCACGGTTCCGAACGTAGTCGGATACCTTAACTTTGTTTTATTTTTGTAGCTATATTTTTCACATGTGGATAATGTCAAAATATCTTGATTCCTGAAAAACTTTATTTAAATAATTTTCACAAAAAAAAAAAAAAAAAATGCAGTTTGTTTCATTTGTATTTAGCTTAAATATTTGAATCAGAAAATGCAAAAGGCATCAGAAGGAAGAAAAAAAAAGACATAGAAATTTTTCATCATTAGCTTACTTTTATTTCATTTATTCATGAAAATGCCAGCAGTACTTGATGACATTGCGATAAAATGGAAAAAAAAAATGATTTTTTATTTTCATCCAAAATGAATATATTTTTTTTCTTTTTACCAAGACCATAAATAGCTGAAGTGTGGTATATTTCTGAATTTCGATTCTAATTCTCAGAGATATTTTTCAGATTAAAAAGAACAAACGACTCCCGAAAATTCTAAAAATAGTTTACTTCTTCTCATTAGATTGAAGAGGATCTCACATATTTCTCATTATAACTATCTTCGACTATTTTTTTATGCAGTCTTAGGAAGTATTTTAAGAGTTATCTTACGTAACATTTAAGAAATGATTTTGAAGCATTAAAAAACGTAATATATTGGGCTTGATTGGTTGAAAAATGTTTCAAAAAGGTAACTTCGTATGTATTTTGAAATTAATTTCAAAATATATTCTTTACAAAAAGGTTTTGAAATTTTAAATTGCTTCCTACCGAATGGATAATGTTTTCTTTACATTTCCGAAAACTTTCTGGAAACTATGTTCTAAATAAATAAATAGAAAGACTGGAAAATTTTTGAAAGTTTCTGAACGTCTAACCAAACCTATCAAAAAATATTTAAAAGGCTTTGAGTTTCTCTCAATCAATGTTAACTTTATACATGTATGTGACGAATTTGAATTCAAGTATTGTACTGGGATAATCCTTACCTTTTTGGCTGTGGTAACAGCCTCCGGACTAAGATGATAATTTTAGTCTAGTGGATATGTTATGCTCTTACGGATCGGCCGGTACCGAATTCTAATCTCCTTTATTAATAATCCTTTATGAACTTTGAAACAACGCAGCCTTCGCGGAGCACAAGTGGTGGCATCTGTCCTCCGCAAGAGCAATCAAAAGCCATTAGACACGCATGAAGCAGAACAGCAAGGAGTCAGGTCAAATAACGCAACACTTAAGCCGTCAAATCCACATGACGCAACACTCAAGCCATCAAAAACACACATGACGCAAAAGCAATAACTCACACTCTCGCCAAAACAACTGAATCCTGCATTCGCCTATCCACCGACTCACTGGCGGGGAGTGTGTAGTGGTTATGATATCTATATAAGCCAGTAAGAGTCTCCGGACTAAGGTGATCATTTTAGTCTAGTGGATATTTTATGTACTTACGGATTGGAAGGCAACGAGTTCTAATCTCCTTCACTTTCTTGCTGTCAATGACCCAATTAGGAAACATATTTTTATCTTAAATCGAAATTTTATTTCGGTTAAAAAACCACAAAAACAGGAAAAACATAACACAAACACTCAAAGACAAGGGACAAATATTTTAATTTCTTTGTCCCCTCAGAGATCTCAGCTTTTATAGCTTCCTCTTAACCGGAGACTTTGAGAATCATATGAATTCCGTTAAAGAGACTGTGATTTGTGAGAATAATTGAATAATGTAGTATTGCATCATCTTTCTTTAAAGTTTTCCGATATTGCAGTTTGTAGCTAGAAGGATATTTCTCTTCAGGTGGGTGAACTTAAGAAGAAATTATCACACTGCTCTTTGAAGGGCTCAAGATCATCATGAATTAAGGGGATTCACCCATGTAAGGAGTTCAAGAAATCATTTTTTTTTTCATAAACTGCTTCCTTAATATGTTTAGAATACGGTTGCAGAGTGATTTTCTTATATTTTGAGGTCATTATAAAAAAGAAGGTGTTAGAAGAGCAGCTGTTCGTAGCGTAAAGTTAAGATTTTCATTGTTTTAATCGGACTTGAAACTTTAAACATGTTTTTCCCAGAACAGTGTTTTTCAAATTTTCCTTCATCATATCTCAAGAACGGTTTGACCGAATGACTTCAAATTTATAGGGTGGACTTAGCACATGTATACGCACCCAATGGACTACGATCCTTCCAAAATTCAAAATATTTTGATTTTTTATTAAAAAAAAACTCCATGAAATTCGGAATTTTTTCTTCAAAGGTATACCAAAATTCTATTTTTTGATATTTTCATTTGAGTAAAGTAATAAAAATATTGAGTATAGTAATATTTGAGTATAATAATAATAATATGGAGTATAGTATTTTATAGCATTAAAAATATTGAGTATAGTAATATTTGAGTATAGTAATAATAATATTGTGTATAGTAATATTTGAGTATATATAATAATAATAATATTGAGTACAGTAATATTTAAGTATAGTAATAATAATGTTGAGTATAGTAATAATAATATTGAGTATAGTATTACTTGATACTTTCAATTGAGTATTAAGCCGCCGTTATTTTTTTTTCTTTTTTATTTTAGATAAATCAGCCGGAATCGTGGACGAAGTGAGTGTCCACTTTTTCGAGGCGGGTGTCTTCAGAGCGCTATAACTCACTTTCTATTGGATATTTTTGGCTAAACATCTATATGTATACTCTTAAAATACATATAAATAAATGATAAAAAAAACTTAAAGTTCTATCTTTTCACAGGTTGTAAAAACCAAATCCCTAAAAGTGCTTAAGAAACAGGTCATCACGTGGCTGAACCCCCTCAAGTGAAATCCCCAAAAGGAAATTTAAATTAATTGGGGTTTAAAAAACATGTAAAAAATGCGTCACTATACATCGGGGAACTCCTTAATTTTTTTAGATTTTTAGTCAATAATCTGATAGAATTTCATTCGTATATTTCAACTGCAAAAGAGTGATAAGCCCTCTCTCCCCTTAGTCTCCATAAATTAGAATATCCCATTATAACTTTCCTATAAATTGTTTAAAAAATAAATAACCTGCGAAAATGTATATGTATATTTTGTTTTACAATTTCTTACAAAATAATTAATAATAGAAATTAATAGTAGAGGTAGAAAATATAAAACTGTAAGTACATTCGCCCTTTAATATTACAAAAAAAAAAATGTCTGAAACTGATTTTATCATAGTTTCTGATGGAATACCGTTGATGCTTGCTTCTTGCACTCGTAGCAAGAATTACTTTCGATCGTCATCATTTACTATGATTTTATTGAAATCTGCAATTAGCTTACCACTTTGCTGTGTATTATCATTAATAGTTTGAAAACTTTGAAGGTGTTTTTTATTACTATTATAGTCATTATTGTCATTCTCTTTGTCGAAAGAAAGGTTTAAAAATTGCTTGCCTCTGTTCATAAGAGACAAGAACTCCGCTGTTTTCCTTATCAGGAAGTCTGACATTTATACACTGAATATTTCAGTTTCACCTATTATACATTACGCTTTTTAAAGGCTTACATGCATGCCATTCACTATTTTTGTTTCTTTTGATGAAACTCTGTTATAAAAGAGAGAAAATCTTGTAAATTTCTCACATGAATATCACATATGATACTCCATTACTTTTCAGCAGAAAATGCAATCGTTTTTTTTCTGTTGATAGATAACTTTCAAGATTTTCTAAAACTTAATTTTTTTTTCAGGTGCTTTAATTACAATGTCTGCTTTTAACAAACTTTTGTATACAAATGCCTGTTTTTCTCTCTTTGTTAGATTAACAGCAGCTCACTGATCTCATAATATCTTTTATCTAAATTTATCTTACAACAATTGGTCCTTATACTCGCCGAAGTATTTTTGCTTGGGAACAACCAAAGACAATCGATAAATCCCTTATAATAATTTTGAATATATGGAATTGTAATATAATCTGGAACACACAAATAATATGGAAACAATTGAACCTTAGATGTTAGACTTAGTGGTCTTAGACCAGTTTCAAAGGTCCAGAAAAAATCGTTACAAAATTAATTCAAAGATTTCAGGAATTTCATTTTTAAGGTGCAAAACCAGAAATATACAACCCATAGAAATACTAACGCTTTATCAAGTAGACCTTTCTCTGAGATCAGCAAACAATGCCAGTAAAGTATTGCATCGTGAATTTTTTGTTAAAAAAATAAAATCTTCTGACTAAAATCCTTGGTCTCCAAGCAAACTGGAAACTTCTCAAATGAGAGATCAAGATACCTAGCCCACATTGAAATGAAAGCTAAGCTCTTCCTGTTGTCCAACACAACACACAATATCTATAAGCTGTTCAGTAAACTAATATTATTAGAAATGAAGGAAGGAAGAGATTCGATCTGAGCACTTCTGTTCTTTAAGCGAGTATTTATGCGATCATGCCAACACGATCGTATTCGCGTGAAGACTAGTACTGGTTTATATAGATATCACACCACCACTATCTAATTTATCACGAATTTAGTTCATTAAAAACTTTAACAATTTCATTAAACTATAGATGCGTTTAAATAATTTAATCTCTACTGCCAGATAAAGTATAAATTAAACACTGGAGAAAAATATCCTAAGCTTAAGGATACGATTCAATTGACCAAAATCGGTCAAAAAATCAAATTTAATTTTTTTAGCCTAGATTATTTTTTATATACGTTTCTATAACCTCACAAAATTTGAAAAGCTCTAAGCTTAAAGAACGCAGAATTATGATAGCTTTCACGTTCGCTTATATTCACATCTCTATGGAAAATCAAAACTTTAAACTGACTTATCTCAGAAAGATAAAATAACTAGTTTATCTTCATTTAAAATGCTAAAGCTTTTTTTCTATTGCGCCTAATGCTTTGAAATTTTTTTTACCAATTGCTAATAGTACATGTAAAAAAGTTGGTATGCATTTTTGAATCAAAGCAATATATATTTTTTAAAAAAAAGTTGAACTCAGAATTTATACATTTTTTAAGGAATTTTCAATAAACATTCATAAAAAGAAGTATTGTATGAATACCAATCACGTTAACGCAAAATCCATACCAACTTTTATTTTACATAGATTGACGTACTTGTAAATCAAATTTCATGCATGTACGTACATTTCTGTAGGAGGAGTAGCATTTTGAAATCACTTCACAAATTTTAAGTTTTTTCCTTAAAAAATTACATGTCTAGCTTTTTATGAAATTTTGAACATAAAATCTCTGTTTAACATAAAATACTTACATAGGAGACAAACAAAAAATTTTTAAAAATCCTTGAATTAAAAATTTTTGCATAAATCGTATTATGTCCTCTTAAGAGTGTGATTTTGTATATTTAAGCCTAGTGGCTGAGTGATAGCGTATAGTGCTTCAACACCACATGTCTGGGGTTCAATCCCCGGACTGAGAAAGGCTGACTCAGTTTTTCATCTCTTTAATGGGTTGATAAATGAGTACCAAACTTGCTTCGGAACTAAATACTGGGGCTTCGTACCTGACCGTAATATCTGCTTATGCACCTTAGTGCCTAAGGCCATGAAAACTGAAATGAGCATAGTAGGCCTTTACCCCTCATGGACTCTAGTGCTACTGAGTTTAGTTTAGTGTTAAATATATGTATAGATACTATACATAATGTAATCGATATTCATTCGGCGAATTACATACATCTTTTAGTTTTCAGAAATAACGAACATATGTTAATTTCCTATTTTAATTGTTATAACTACATCCTCCTTCACTACATTTATGAGGCATTCAATAAAAATTTCAAAAAAAGGACCTTTCAAGTTTGTGGTTCAAGACAAAATATGATATGGAGTTTATTGGAATAATCAGCCATAATTTAATTTATTTTAACTGTTGATTAAATTAATTTAGAAGCGAAACGCTTGATTTTTATGTCTCATTGCAGAGCAGAAAGGCTTTTGCCACATACAAAACCTATCTTACGTTAATAGTGTTATGCAAATTAGCAAACAAGTTTATGTTATTAATTATTCCAGTGGAAAAGCTTTCGCTAACAAAGAATTATTACCATTTATTACAATATTCAGAGAATATATATTTCCCCCTTAGTGAAAGAAAGATTAAAGCAAGTGTAGTTGTCAAATACAAATAATAAAAATTTTAAATGTTACTTTATGTATTGGTAGTAAGACTCTGCTTAATGTCTATCTCTTGTCAATTAAAACTGTTTATTAAAATGATTTCTTCGCTGGACAATATTTTTTTTTCTTTAATTTAGGTTCACAATTCTATTTTGGGATAATTGCTGAATAAAAAAAATGTCTAAATACTTTTTGTGTAATTCTATATGAAATTTAACAAGAGTATAGAACAAATGAACTTATCATATTTGTAGCTAAATTTTTATCTTAATGACTTAAATAATTTGAGGCTGAAAGTATCAGTTTAGAGTGATATTTAATTTTGTTTAAAAATATAAACGATGTAAAATATTTAAAATAGTGTTAGCAAATGCAATTAACGTTGAAGGAGTGAATGAAGATTAACGTCGCACTGTTCAGCTACTCAGGAGTTTTTGGTGACGGACCACGTAATTTTGAATCATGGTGAAGTGACGACAACAATACCTCTGTGAGCTAGCACACCCCTCTCCTAACTACTATACTAATGGGAGAACGTTTGAGCTCTTGATTGATTTATGGTGTATCGCTCCCTTACACGGCGGGTCTTCTGAGGTACTAGGTGTGAACTCATGACACGCCTCCCATGAGTCCGATACCTTGACCACTAGGCTAAAACGGCAAAATAACGTTGAGAATATTAAATTATAAAACTATACATTCTGGATTATTTGACGCATTGTTTATTCCATTACAGTTCCGGTACTCATAAGTGGCCGCGGTAGCCGAGTGGTATAGGTATCGGATCGTGGCTTGCCTTGTCACGAGTTCGAGCCCAGTACCACTAAAGACCCGCCGTGTAGGGCAGCGATGCACGTTAAATCTGTCGAGAGCTGAAACGTCCTCCCGTTGGTGTGGTGTGGTAGTTAGGAGAGGGGGGTGCCAGCTCAGGTGTCGTCCACGTCACTTGACCATGGTTCAAAATTACGTGGTCCGTCGCCAAAAGCCCTCGTGTAGCTGAACAGTGCGACGTTAATATTCAATCAATCAATCAATCCCGTACTCATAGAATACAGATAATTTCAGTTTATATGGTACTATGTTTGGTTGATTTATTAACAATTAACATCCCTTATATTTTATTATAAGCATAACACAAGAGAATATTGACGACTGTCCTCTTAATTTTTAGTAAAGGTCAAGTAATGAGGTGGGCATTTAAGGTAGCATTTCACTCTCCAATGTTAAACACCATGGCTGCTCGAGATGTCCTAGTGCTGACAAAATTAGCATTCATTAGCTACTCTACTCTGTGGGTTAGAAAAAGTGTCAGAACTCATGCAGATGAATAGACAAAAGCAACTTAATTATTAAGTTCGGAATATATGAAGATAAATCTGAAAAGATTATGGGAATGATGTTGAGATGTTTTAATAAAATCTTTCAACATCGTTTAACAATACCCACACAAGTTATGTATTTCTTTTTGCAAAAGAAATACATAATTCCTCTAATAATACCTGTTTCTACAGCCGAGAAGAAAAAAAAATTTAATTTTAAAATAGTATTAGAATTTTTTATATATTGTTATTACTATAAATCAGTATGTATCGTAATAAGCTGTATTTGTATATTTAACTTAATTTTTAGTAATAGTTTCGTTTTCTAGGTGGTAGATTAAAAGCTTGTTTACCAATAGATTTATGATATAAAATGTCTAAGTAAATCATTTTTAAAGATTTTAATAAAATTTACCTTTACAGTATAACAGAAATTATTACTTTAATAAACGAATTTTAACATGTATTGTTTGAATAAGGTTCATTTATTTATGAATGAGTGCTTTAGGCACCTACAAGTAATATTTCATTTCCTTTTAGAAAGCAGCTCATAAATTGTCTGCGCCATTTTCAGTTGCTGTTTGCTCAGTTCCCCAAACTAAAAAATTACACTGCAGTAAATATTTCACACGATTACTTTTTAAAATAGACTAGGCATTAGAGACAACATTAAAAAGAATGTCTCGTGATAATTGAATAGAATAATGAATTAAGTCAAGAATGTTACAGTAAAAACATTGCAAAACCATATATTGTAATTACTCTTCCCATAGTTAAAATTTACCATCTAATGAAACGTCATGTAAATACAGTAATAAAACATTACTTAAAAATTAAGGATAAGTGTATGGTAATCAAATTCTATTAAGTAATTTCTGCTTTATATACATGCCTTACAAAAACAAAAGTTTCTAGAATTTAAGGAATTTAAAAACATTGAAATATATATATATTATTATTATTATTATTATTATTTAGATTTGAGCTTTTAAAACAGGGGTGGCCAACCCAAATGACCTCACGGGCCACTTCGGAAGAACTTAATAATCCCGCGGGCCACATATCTCTCTATATATAAGTCTTCCGTGCGTGTGTATGTGACTAAACTCCTCCTAAACGGCTGGACCGATTTTGATGAAATTTTTTGAGTGAGTTCAAGTGGATTTGAGAATGGTTTATAGTAACAATTCGGTCCTATATCGCAAATAGTTAAAATGATATTAATTAAAAACATTCAAAACATACAACTCAACATTCACCTGCATTATTGTAACAACGTTATTGTTATAAAAAAAGACGTAAGTTGACGTCGAATATCGGTTTTCAGCCAAACTGCCCAAACCGCGTCTTTATTGTTACAAAAATGCAGACGAATCATGCTTTTTAGCGTTTTTTAATTGATATCTTTTCTAATATTCTTCTTATATATAATTCTTCTGTGCGTGTGTATGTGACTGAACTCCTCCTAAATGGCTGAACCGTATTTGATGAATTTTTTTTGTGTGGATTCAAGTGGATTCGAAAGTGGTTTAGATTCACAATTCGGTACAATATCACATTTAGTTAAAAAGATATTAATTAAAATCCTTAAAACGCATAATTGTTTTATCCCTGTATGCTGTTTATTCTGCTAAAGTGGCAAGAAAAAAAAGTAATAAGACGGAAGAATGCTCCGATATTTTTGCCGCTTGAAAAATTCAATCTAATTTTTCAATCATAATTAGACAAAAAATAATTACAGAATCCTAAAGATTATTCATTTCGCCACGATACGGCATATATCTTATATATATATATATATATATATATATATATATATATATATATATAATTCTTCTGTGCGTGTGTATGTGACTGAACTCCTCCTAAGAGGCTGGACCGATTTGGATGAAATTTTTTGTGGGGGTTCAAGTGGATTCGAGAATGATTTAGATTCACAATTCGGTCCTATATCGCAATTAGTTAAAAATACGCCTAAATTATGTAAAGACGAGCGATTATTCCTAAAAATATCATGGGTAATATTTTTGAGGCCACTATTTTGAGCGGCAAGCTTCAAGGTGAAGTTGTACTTTCTATACCGCAGATCGCAATGATTCTTTCAGACTCACCTGCCCATTCAAATGTTTGCAATTTCCAATTCGCTTGGCATTTGATATGACCATTAATAAGTCACAAGGTCAGACAATGACAATATGTGGCTTAGATTTAGAAAACCCTTGCTTTTCGCACGGTCAATTATATGTTGCGTGTCCGAAGTTTGGTAAACCATCGCATTTGTTTGCTTATACCCCTCAAGGATTAAACAAAAAAAAAACATTCAATAGCATAACGATACATTTATTTTTTGTTCATTAAAAAATATACCTATTATTAAAATAGCTCGAGTTTATCTTTTTTACCCTTTAATCAAAACAAATATAAGTTTCTATTCAGAATAGCTTCTAAATTCAACTTAGTGCATAGTAAATATATACTCACACGCAATCGATTGGTCGAATTGTGGTAACTGTACATGTGATGATATCAGGCATTGTAATAACTTCCTTTATAAAAAATTTCATTAAAACGGTCCAGATTGTTGCAACGTATTCAAAAAAGTTTGTAATTTTCGGATTTCAGACACGTGTGTACAGGACAACGTCTATCGGGACTGATAGTAAAAATATATATCTTTATATTAGTTTTGAATCCATTACAAACATTTGATTTTATGCAAAGCAGTCACAAAGAAAAATAACAGTTCTTTAAGAGAGATGCGAATTTAGTATCGGAAATCCAATTCTTTAAATACAGGATTCCGCAGCAATATTTACAGAGTAAATCTCCGAAGGTTTTCACGCCTTCAACAGCAATCAAACGCAATTATTAGTGTTTAAAATACACGTATGTAAGAGATTATTCACACAAGCACAGCTTAGCTAATCAAAACATTGCTCACTACTCGCTGATTGAATCAAAACTGACTGGTTGCGGCTGGCATTGCTCTATTTATAAACCCAGCGGAAAGTTCCAGAAAACTCCGCACACGTCATAGAGCGTGAAATTAGGGAAGAAATTTCTCGAAGATTTCAGAGGGTCCCAAACTCGCCACCATGGTCACCAATGACGCCAAAATGGTCGACAATTCGGTCGACAGAAATGAGGCCAACTTGGCTCTATCGCCAAGATTTCACCAAGTTCTCATTGAATAGCCACTATGGTGTAAGGGACGCGTTTTCTTGTGAATGTTACAATTTTAACATAAAATAAATGTAACATAGAGTAATATAAAGGCTTTACACATCCAAATACAAATTATTTACACTATTTACACCAAATTCGTAAAAGTATTATAATAATAATCATAATGCAATGATCAAATAATAATTAATTTGTTTAATTAGTGAGATATCTGTTTCTCAGCTCTTTCACTTAGTTTTTGCTAGTCGATCTCAATGCATGTGTATTTGCGTATCGTAATTGATGTTGTAGATTTTCGTGCGCTAAGTTTGAGCACGATTTATTTTTGATAAATTTCTTTTTTAAAAAAAAAAAAAAAAATAGAGAGACTCACTGTAACAGAAGCAACGTGATTAAATAATAACAGCTATGAGATTTATTTTTAAAAAATCTATAAAAAAATATTCTACAAAATAGTCGAAATCTGTAAAGTTGTATAGAATCTCGCAGGCTGCGATATTATTCAAGTTGTGTTACATGCGGCCCCCGGGTCGCAGTTTCGACACCCCTGTTCTAGAACAATACCACCATTTAATTGAATAAATGTAATACATATTCATCTAAAAAATCCCGCACGATTAATTATAAAGAAATAAATTTAATGAGATAAAAAAAGGTATTCCCCAAAATAAATAAATAAAAATACATGAGCCACACACACACACACACATTTTAAATTTTTGATTTCAAACACACATTTACAAAAATATTAACCGCAAGTAACTATAAAACTCCTTTTTTTTAATTCAAATCACATAATACTTATTAAATAAAACTATTAAAATTACTGTAAATTTTGCGTTCACATTATTACTCCGTCATATATTTTGAAGCAAGGTAATATCTATTATCAAAAAATAAATGATAAATAATTAGAGTAACAGTTGTTGTGCAAAGTCTGTAAATGGCTAAAGATGAGTATAAACACAGTAAAGAATGCAGAAACAATAAATTTTAATGATATTTGAATCAAAAATAATTATTCTTACTAATTGTAAAATAAGAATATATATTCTCAAACAATGTGTTTCAAGCAAATACTACGGAGCAAGTCTTATTGCGGAATGTAGACTGTATTTATGTCTATGTAGGATAACGTAGACTCTTCTACATGGGAAATAAAGAGGTACAAAAGGGGACCCATAAGTAACGAAATTTCATTTTTGTTATTTTTTATTTTTCATTTTTATTGAACTCTACATTAGCCATCTTAAAAGTATTGTCCGAAAGCATTAATACACTTGTCCCAACGGTTTTGTCACTGCTAGAAATAGTTCTGAAGCACTTGGGTAGGATAGTGTTAACGTGTTTTCTTCGACTACTTAAACACCACTGAATTGCTTTCCTTTTAAATTTTTCTTCACGCGTGGAAACAGAAAGAATCCAACGGAGTCAGAATGGGTGATTAGTGTGAATGGGGCACGGGCTCCTCGTTGTTGTTTATCAAAAACTGGCGAATCTTTAAAGCTGTGTGGGCTGGTGCATTGACATAAACGTGGTATATGACACGATAGTTTTCTCAGAAGGGTCAGATAGTTTCCTCAGTCAAAGGTCTTTTGACGATCTTTATCAATTGCACGTTTGATTTTTGGCAACGTTTTCATCATTTCTTACTGTCAAAGAACGCTCTGGGTGAAGTATGTGATTTGTTGATATGTTGTCAGATATGAACATGAAAACCATTCGCCGACCTGTGATTCTTTCAAGGCATTACCAGTAAAGGTTTGTCGTAGCGTCCCAAAGGTCTTGGCTGTAGTTTTCCCGACAGAAAATTTCAAGCAAAATAATTTCACAATTCACATTTCACAAAATATCACGTATTTGTCGTTGGCCATCTCATTAATCCCCAAAGGTTTGAAACAGGAACACACACAACGGAGAACCACAAGCAATCCACTTTACTTAGACAGATGCCAGCTCACTCTATCTAACAGCCTAACTCAGTGATTCTCAAACTCTCAATATTGGCGACCCAATATTGAATCAAACTTTTCATATCACCCCCTTTACCCTCCATACAATAACAATGTATTGAATTCAATTATACTATAACTTGACGCTAAAGGTACAATACGAATTTAACCTCTTAAGTGCCAACGGCGTATATAAACGTCTCGAACAGCCGAAGGATTAATTGCCCCTGACGTATATATACGTCTTTCTGTACGCTGCTATCCACAAATTTATTCTAAAGGCTTTCGAATGTAATAAAAGAATCTTAACAGTGTTTGCGAAGAATTTACTTCTTTAAAAGGAATTGCTTGGTTTTTCTTTTTCATCTCCCCTCCCCATTCATCGCATACGCGCGCTTTCATGGAAAACGGTGGAATTGGAGAGCGATCCACGTAACTTTTTACACGGCAGTTAAGGTATTTATTATAAACTGTCCAAATTATCAAGATAAGTGTTCATTTTTGTATATAATTTTAAATATAATAGTTCCGAGGGATCACTGGTAATTATTAAACTTGTTCTCTTAACTTAGTACAGTTAAATTAATTATAAAACTCATTGTTCAGTACTGATATTTTTATAAATGTATTATATCAGTGTAAATGGGTATTTTATTTTTTATTATGTCAGAATGTATTTTGTTTGCTTATTTTCAGTAAATTAAAAAAAAAATTTAATTAATTTTTTGTTTTCGACTTTTCAATATGCTTTCCCCCCCCCGCACCTTGTAGAATTATCTCGGCCCCCTAGGGTGATGCACCCCGCAGTTTGAGAAACGTTGGCTTAACTCATAAC
>BMAV01025946.1:0-24537 GCA_019973955.1 Trichonephila inaurata madagascariensis
AAAAAATTTTTTTCTACTTTCTACTATCAATATCTCATTAATTATAAAGTATATTAATTACTGGTATACACATTTTATATATATATACTGGTTTATGAAAGAAATATAAAATTATGTGTTTTAAAATGAAAATTTCGTATGTTTAGTTTAAATTAATGTTAGTCTCATTTGTATGCAATAAATTTAATAATTTTATTTGTATAATACAAACAATAACTTGTACTTTATAAATATGTATCATAATGACTTAATTTTATTTTCATAATTAAATACACGTGTTAAATGTTGCGGGTGTTCTCTACACCCCGCGAGTAACGACGGTAGAAAAAACAGGCGCGAGTGACCGTGAGTTAAAGATGTGCAGGTCGGTGCGGTATCCTAATAAAATCCCTGCCCACACCATAATGCTTCCGCCTCAGAATGCGTGATGTTCGGTGATGTTTTGAGGTTGATTGCCTGTTCCTTGTTTACGCCATATCCTTATACGCTTGTCATCTGGCTCCAGAGCAAATCTTGACTCATCAGTAAACATGACATTGCCCCAGTCAGACACAGTCCAATTGCCCTGTTCCCGGCATAACTTTAATCGTGCCCCTCTTGATTGGACGGATAGAGGAACACAAACTCGAGTTACTTGGGCATACAGTCTATTCATATGTAATCTTCAGAGAGAGAGAGAGTACATTAGCTGCAGATATAGCCTTACCAATGAACGCTGTAACCATAGATGTCACACGTGTGGAGGTCACTCTGCGATTCCTCTTGGCTACAATAGCATTATATCGATCTTCCACGGGGTTTGTAACCCTTGGGCAACCGCCTACGGGTCTTCGGACAACTGTCTGTGTTTGGAATAGTTTCCATAAATGTGAAATTACAGAACGATGAATGCCGAAGAAATGAGCTACATCTGTGATCGACTGTCCTGCTTCAATGCGCCCCATAGCACGCCAGCCTTCAGAATCTTCCAATCATTTTCTGGAAGTCATAGAAATACGTATGTCTTCAAAAAAAATGTACGAAAGTTTTAAACACCTTCTATCAGCACTTACAATAAACTTCTGTAACCCTTCATAAAGCTGGCTTCTTATAAGACTGCCCTTTTTGCATATTTCTTGACATGAAAGCACGATTGGCTGTTACTTAACATATTTGCATACTTCCATCTACCTCTGCAGCGAATTGCATCCTCTTCAATTCTGATATGCTTCCGGAAATTAGCATTTTCCTCTCCATGCTTAACTTTTGGAAGTGAGTGTACATTGTGTAATGATCACTTCGGTTTTGTAAGAGAGTTCTGAAGTCAAAACTGAAAAATTCCTACACATTTGATTTTAATTTTTTCCCACCTAATACCCCCTTGCAAGATAAACTATAATTTTCAATGTGTACCTTAATAGGTGTAATACGAATAAGTTAGAATGAGACAACTTTGATGAATTGCTTTTATAGTTTGAATCAGATTCATAATTTCTGGATTAATTCCTATTATTCTTAGCTAATTTTTGTAATGAATTTAATTCAAACTATCCACAGCTCTGTCTAAATTGGGTGATAAATTTCCCTTTTTGGGGGTTCAGATCTAGAATAGTTAATTAAAATAACGGATGTTATTTTCAGGTCAGTGGTTGTGTTTTATTATCTTTTTTTTTGCTTTCCTTGTAATTTATTTTAAGTTTATAAAATTTCAGTAATATTAGGGGGGGAAAAGAGAGAACAAAACACACACACACTAAAAATGTAGATATTTCTACATCACATAAAACTAATTAATTTCTTTTTACAAGTTTTAATTAATTTGAAAAATGAAAAATTTTTTGGTGGGAATCTTGCAACTAAATTTTTTGGCCGATGTCTTCAACCGATTGAGCGGGAAATTTTTGTATACACGTTTAGTTTGGATGACAATGCATGTTTTGATGATTTATTTTCCCTATATCAAACCAGTTACTATAAGGGATCTTGTTCGGGGTTTTAAAAGGGCAAGCATGTTTACAATAAAAAAACTGTGGACTGGGGCGAAGTTCAAAAGGGGTGATTGCTTAGCATGAAAAAATTCGGGGTTTCTTTCCCCCTGCACCCCCCAATTATTATTTTTCGTGTAACATTTTTTTGAAATTCTTTTTGTTTTTGTGCAACAGGATATGTTACAATACTTCCACTCAGTACACTTAAAAAAGTATATTATATTTTACTGTTTTTAGGGAAATTAAAAAAGGCAGATATATCAAGCTTTTTTTCTATTTTTTTGAAACATTCTATGATTTTCTATTTTTCTTGATTCTGTTTTTCCCGTAACACATTTAATTGACCCAGTTACTGGGGAACAGTCTTGTTCAGGTGCTAAGGTTGCATTTAAAAACAAAGGGGTCAACCCGGGGGCGTAAAACTCAAATGGTAAAAGCTCTCAAATTTGCCTTGCGAGGGCAAGGGGATTGGGAACACCCGGGGCTACAATTATTATTTTTTTGTGTAAAAAAATTTTTGGGGGTTTGTTTATTTGTACCACGGATATATTCATTATTTTAAATTTTAAACATACGTACGATGCTATATTTTTTTAAAACTTTTTTTTTAACTTGCAAAAGTAAAAAGTTCGGGGGGGAATCTTTTAACTCAATTTTTGAAGCTGACGTCTTCACCCGATTAATTGAAATTTTGTATAAAGTTTGTTTGAAAAGACAATGCATGTTTTGATGATTTATATTCCACTATAGCAATTAGTTAAAAAGACTAGCTGCATGGCCCGGGGTTAAACGGGCATTCTCACCTTTATAAATTTTTACTTTTTCCCTTTACAAAATTAGCCTTCAAGTACTCTTTCGAAAAGACCTACCCCCCCTCCTCCCCCAAACTTAGCCTGGGGGTTGCCCCGGGCGTTTACCGAATATATAACTTACGTTTTCCTTTTTTCAAAATTTTTTGTTTTTTTTCTTTGTCGGAAAGGGTTTTTTACCCCCCCCGGGGTTGCCGGGAAAATTTAAATGCATATCATATTTTCATTTGAAACCCTCCCCCTCTCGCTATCAGAGCTCTCCCAGTAAGGACCATTCACCGATTCTTAAGCAGCTTGACACGTGCAGCCAAAGGGGGGCCCAAAAAATAATTATTTAAAAAAAGAAATTTAAAACAAAAGTTTTTGACATTCCTTTTCAAAATCACTGACTGTAAAAAAACAAAGTATGAGTTTCTTAAAAAACATTTTTATATAAACACATCGATCGATATTACCCCTTTAGAAAAAATAATAAAATATGTAAAGTATCGTTGTTTTGTAAGAAAAAAAATCGTGACGAAATAAATCATCTTACCAATCACAAAATTGCTGGCAAAGTTATTAAATATAGGAATAAAGTTTTGCATATTTTTTTTAAAAAATCATAAAATCTTAGCGAATATGTTGATTCGAATTCGGTTACAAAATTTACTAATCCAGCGATCTAAGCGACCAATCCACGAAATCTTCGAAACAAAATAAATAAAAGACCGTTGTGAAATAAAAGAAGCAGGTATTAAATTTCTCATTGCGTTATTTGTTAAAATTTAAATTGTTTTTCGGGCTCATTTTTAAGTTAATGCTTTCAAACTTCATATATCGATTACAAAAATAACGGTAATTTTTAAAAATAAAATGTAACCAAAATAATGCTTAAATATTTCTCGCAAAAAAGGAAAAAAACAAAGAACACAATTTTTTTTAAACCGTAATTTTTAAGCGATTTTTTCAATATTTGTACAGATTACAGATACTATTGTTCTACACACTGAAAAAATGTTTTATGAGATTATTTTTATAAATAAAGAACTTTTAAGTACTTAAATAAAATTTTGATTTTTTTTTTGAAAAAATCGTAAAAAAGGTTTTGAAATTTTATTTTTAAAATGACTGATTCTAAAAGAGAAAAGAATGAATTTTATTAGTGTAGATTATTATTTCATTAACGTGAAAGAAAATGCAATCGGAATGATTTGGAAATCATTTTCTTAAAAACATATCGATTTTGACTAATTTTAGAAAAAATCATAAAAAATAGAAATTATAATTATTTTGTAAAATAAATTATACCGTATCGTGGCGAAGTAAATCATCTTTCCGATTCTGTAATTATTTTTTTCTGAGTGTCATAAAAAAAATTAGATCGTGTATTAAAAACGTCTGGGATAAAAAAAAATGTCGGAAAATTGGAATTTTGACGCCTGGCTGGAAAAAATGGCAATATTTATGCGTTTTAAGATTTTTAATTTACATCTTTTGACTAATTGTAATTTTGGAATATAACTGCTCACAATGCATTCCTTGCATCATTCCGAATCGACGATTTTTGCGTCGTGGGGTTCGTGAGAAGTTACACCTAGTTTTGTAGTCTCATACGTTTGCTTATCTTCGAATCAGAATAGTGTAGATATTAATTAAAGTATTTTTTTTGGATGGAATCTTGCAAACGGTATAATTCTTTTTAAAAAATAATTGTATTTTCTATTTTTTACAATTTTTTCTAAAACGAGTCAAAATAGATGCGTTTTCATGAAAATGATTTGTAAATCACTTCGTATGAATTTTTTTTTCGTGTTATTAAATTGATATTCTGTACTAAAAAAGTTCAGGCTTTTCTCTTTTAGAATCAGTCATTTCAAAAATAAAATTACTAAAACTTTTTTTTTACGATTTTTCAAAAAATAATTAAACTTTTAATAAAATATTAAAAAATTTCGTCATTTTTTTAATATAATCGCACGAAAATATTTTTTCGTTTGTAGAATAGTATTATCCAAATTCTGCACAAAAATTGAAAAAAATTGTTTTAAAATTACAGATTAAAAAAAAAAAAAAATTGTGTTTTTCGTTTTTAATATAGTATTATAGTAAAAACAAAAAAAAAAAAAGTTTAATATTTTAATTAATTTTGCTTTGTCCAATGTTGTTTTGATACAATAGTGTTTTTCTCCCTCCCTTCCCATTATTCTGTTGTTGACGGGCCGAGTGTAATATGTATGATATGTATGTGGCCTGGCGGAAAAAGAGGTAGAGTACCCCTTAGCTGGACTGTTCAAAATTAAGCAGCAAACTACCTTGCAACAATGATGCGCTGAATGAGATTAACAGACTGAGAAACCTCTGTCTAGCGATAGCTAAAAGTAATAAATAAATTAAAAGTAAAAAAAAAACTTTTTTAAAAACAAGCTTTTATTTAAATGCTCTAAAAAGAATAAAATAAACTAATCTTTTAAAATATTTTTTGCTATCAACTTATAAAGTTGTTACACAATTTATGATATAAAAGCTTGTCGCGAGATTTACCTGTGTAGATAAACAAGCAAACAAAAAACTTGATCTGATTGATTTTAATTTTGAAAATTTTCAAACTAAGTAAATACGAGCACTTAAATCTCTAAGCAAGCTTTTATATCATAAATTATGTAACCACTTTATAGGTTGATAGGAAATAAAAATTTAAAAGAATATTTTATTCTTTTAGAGCATTTAAATAAAAGCTTGTTTGTAAAAAAGTGTTTTTTTTTACTTTTAATTTATTTTTTTATTGCCGATAATGATAAAGTTCCATTCGTAGCAAATATTTCATGATATTTTGTTTACAGAATATATTTTTGCTGAAAGAAACATTTCTTCTCTTACAAATTTGTTTTTATTTATATTCTGTTTGATTTAAAAGAAATTCAAATATTTAAGCACTTATTCGTGAAATTGTCTTTTAAAAAATTCTACCATGCTTCGGTAATCGATTGATCATAACATCTGGCTTACAAATCATACGTTTCTGTCGTGTGGTATGTTCAAGTCCTGATTAAGCTACAGATCCATCATGTGAAAAAGGCTGTTGTTCGTAACTATATGTCAAAATGCTTTAAATTTAAAAAAACTTTGCATGGAGTATTTGTTAATTCAGTTTTTAGAAAAATAACATTAAGCTCTCCTTGACTAAAGAGTCTCCAGATTAAATTATTGTATTTAAAGTCTATAAAGCTTTAGTCATACAAATTCAAAAGTTAAAATGCCTTTTACATTAATTTTTTTTTCTGGTTCTTTTTCCAGTTCCACCAACATTATCGAAGAGCTATCCAGTTCCGATCTGATTGCTAGAGAAGGTACGAACGTCACCTTGAATTGCGCTTCAAAAGGTTATCCAGAACCGAAACTGTCATGGTATCGTGAACACTACAAGCCTGGGGACGCCGGGAACTGGCAAAAGGACAGTTTAGTTCAGAGTAAGTTCAAGATTATTGTTTCCCTTTTGATTGTAAATAGATAAGACATTCCCCTAGTTACCTTTCATAATTACCTGAATGATCCATATACTTAGCAATGATTCTAGAAGATTTGTGTCACGTTATACTTGGATCACAATATTGAGCATATCTCGAAAAACGTTTAATGCGCGATGCAACGTTATAAATTTCTTGTAACGAAAATGAGGTTATTAGGATGTTGGAGTGGATCTATGTTGACAAACTCTTATTTAACACTTGGCGACTGCATTATATTACTAGTTCACATAATATCTATTTTTTCTGATTTAAAAAAAAATCTTTTTCAGTTACCTTTATAAGAAAGGCAAGTAAAATGTTTCATTATTATTATTATTTAGCATAAGTTGAGTCTTACTTCGAAACAAATAGAAAAGGTTCTCCGACACTCCGGAGTGTCGTGGCTGTCGGAGAATGTTACAAGTAGCATCACTGTGTGGCATGACATCTGAGTAAAAGGCATCTGATGCTCCTGATGTTAAACCTTGAGAGGTCCTCGCATGCGCAAGAGTGTAAAGCAAATCTGGAAACGAGTTCAATAGTCAGTCTAGGAGAGTGTCTTGGAGTGTTTAGGTTTCTCCTTATCGTGCCTCTAAGAGGTGGAACATGTGACGCTTTCAAAAGAGACACGTGATACAGAATCATTTCCGCTTGGATGTAGTCATTATCATTTGGCCATTGCTCCTTGTCACCTTTCGTGCAGCGAACTTTGAAGCCGAAGACTGGCGTGGGAACACGTCAAGGACACTTTTTAATGTGCTTGATCAAGGTATGTCAAATGTTGACTAACCCTCAAACTTAAGCGTCGGTATTTTCCTGTTGTGGGTAGTTCACCATGCGAAACGAAGTGACTGTTGGGAAGTCATTACTTTCAAAAAAGGAAGCCGGGTCTTTTGGTAGAAATTACAAGAGAGACTAATTAAAAGTAATTTTTCCTCCTATTGAAATCATTGCTGTACACAAGGTTGAGATTAGGGTGTTAACGCCTCTCCTTGGTGAACCAAATGATTTATTTAAAATTGTTACTATCCAGTTTAAGCCTTAGTGCTTTCCTGCACGTTTGTTTTTTCAAAAATAACCCCCCTCCCCGTAAGAAAGGTATGTGTATGCTTAAGGTGAATATTTATTTTTTTTATAAATTCAGAAGTAATTCTTTGCTTAATTATAACTCAATGAAAGTAGAATATATTTTTGATAGTAATTCGTACAATTGTAATGTAAAATTTATGAGTAGGAAGAGTAGTGTGGAATTGCAAAATGACTAGATCTATTTTTGGTTTATAATTTGTTTCATTAAATACATCTATTTGCTTTTTTTCTTAAGTATTCCTATTACATATTTTATTGATTGCCTTTTAGGGAAAAGTTTTAATTAAAAAAAGTCCTTATTTCTTTTTAAGAACTCCTTGCTTACTTCAATCAAGAGGCTTATGAATTTCTAAAGAAGAATCTGTTTTTCTTGGCCTCTCAGTCCCCCTTGAGGCAACTAAATTGAACATCAAACTATACTCCTCTCTAAACTATCTTTAATAAGATACATTAATAATATATAGGCTGCCTTTAAGAGGAGTCTGTACCCCCTATACCAACAATGTTAAATCGAGCTTTTCTATCTACCTTTTTCTCAGAAACTGTTAAATATAAACCTTCAAATTGTGTCTGAATATTAATTACACTTTTATATTTATACTGTAGGGCGAATCTTCAAATATACTTTACAGTTTATTTCAAAAACATACAACATAAAAGTATCACTTTGTTTTTTTTGAAAATTGTCATTTTTGAAGTAAAACTTCTTTATGCATGTGTTTCGTCAATATTTGAGTGGACTGTAAACTGGTAAGAATAAAAAATCAGACTTTCGCAACGCTAAGCCTACTTTATTTTTCCCCCGCCTTTTTGGGGTAAAAAGCTTAAATTTAATATCTACTTTTTCAAATTTTTTCAGAAAGGCGCTAAAAGTGCGCTGATGACGTAAAATTCCGCCCGGGTTGAAATATACAATATTTCCCGAAAAATATACAAAAAAAACAATTTGCTATATAAAAGTTTACAAATGTATAAATGAATTAATTTCAAATAAATACAATATTCTAAAATAAAAAAAAAATACAATATTCAAAAATAAAAAAAAAAAAATACAATATTCTGGGGAAAATAATATACATCACATTACAATTTAATTTACATGATTATCTTCTATTGGTAAGAGCATTTTTTTTGAATGGGGAAAGTGTGGGGAAATTTTCCCGTGGCAGTTTTATTTAAAAACTTGACTTTTCCGTCAGTTCCAAAACTTCCAAGATTTTGCCCCATTTGCAGGGGGGGCAAATCGTTTTCCCCTTTTAAAAGAACTAAAAAAGGGCCCATGGCAACATTATTTTTTTCGAACTGCCACTTGTTTCTTTTGCTGTAAATGATTAAGATAATATTTTTTCCCGCGTTTCCCAAAAAGTTTGTACACACTTTGTTGTAACTGCCACCTTGGGTAGTTTTGTTATCCGAAATACTAAAATTGGGGTTCAGGTATTGCACTGATAAAGGGCGACCAATTTTAAAAATGTCCAGGAGTTAAAAATTCATATTCATTGATATTATTCCCGACAATGGGGCTAATGGATGAATTAAGGATACCTTCAATTTGAATTACTATTGTCTCGAATTCTTCAAAAAGTTATCTTGCTTTTAAACCCAAAGTTTTTAATAGAGATGGTGTTAAGATTTTTCCCCCCCTCCCAAAACCCCCCCAAAAAATTAGGAGAGAGGGGGGATAAATTTCCACTGATAGCTTCTGAAGAAAAAGAATTTCAATGTCTCGTTTTTGTTAAAAATTTAAATTTTTATAAACGTGTGATATGGCGATCGGCGACCATATTTGGGGTTTCAGCATAATTAGAGGTGGGGGGTTCCCGAAATGAATCGACATTTTGGAATTTTAATATGACTTTATTAAGAGTTTAATTAAATCTATAGTATATTGGACAAACTTATATTAATGAGAATAAACCAAAACACGTAGCCGAGCAAAACGGATCGCGCAACGGGTCACTTTTCTAAATAATTATATTATCCACTATTTTTTAATTCTTTAAAAAATTGAGTTCTAATATTAAATAATCTGTCCTACCTTGAATCACCAAGGGTTTAACACTTTCCTGAGAAAAAGGAGGTGCAATAGTATGCACCTTTAGTAATGGCTAGGAATCCGTGAATCTTTTTAGGCCGTCAAATTCCCCTTTTATCTTTTCCAAACAGAACTTTCTCTAAATTGCCACCCCGCTTACTAAAACTTCTGTTTTTTTTAAAGGCTATCTTTTTTTGCATCTACACTTGCATTTAAATTTTTGGATTTGGGTTGAAAAAAGATTTGCCATTAATTTTGGGCCCGTAAAAAGAAACCAGAGGTTAGGGTTACAAAAAAAGCCCGGGAAAGGCTCGTCTCAAACAAATTTAATTTTTGCAGCTGCGCCTTAAAAAATTAGTTGCGTTATTGGACATTAATGTTGAAATGAGGCCTCTGCGGAAAGCCACATATAGCCTTTTCCCAAAAGCCGCAATAAAATGCTTCAGTTGTTAAACCCGGTCACTGCCTCTAAATGAATACCCTTTTTGTAAAAGCTTTCCAAAAAATCGCTACATAAACTTTTGAAAAAACCCCTTTTTTGTTTTTTCAATTTTTTTTTTGAAAAAGGTCCGCGTCCCCCCCTCAGATTTTAAAAAATGGCCCCATTTGGGAATTACTTTTTTGATGGCAGATTTCCCATTATTTGATTTTTAACCCCCAGTAGGTTTCGGTTTAAAGCAAGGTAATACAATCATGAACTTTTTTTCGTGCAATACCCTTCCCTTTGGGGGCCCAAAAAACTGCATCCTAATTTGATTTTACTAAACCCTGAGCACCAATATAAAAAAACTTTTTATATATGTCAAAAAGAAATTTTAAAAGAAATTTATTTTTTACTAGGTAAAATTTAAATTTGATGTTTTGTTTCAAATGGTAAATAAACATTATTTCCTTCCCCCCAAACCCTAAAGGGAATTCCCCCCATCTGGGAAAGGGTTTTCCCAAAGCCTTAATTTAAATTTTTTTTTTAAAAACCACCTTTCCCTTTTTTTAAAAACACCCAAATTTCCCCGTTTTAAAAACTCCTTACTTGTCTTTTTTAGCAAAAAATTCCCGGACCCCCTTTTTTAACCCCTCATCTGCAGTTAAATACTTGTCCTTCCCACAAGACCCCTTGGCTTTGATTTTATTAATGGAACCAAAAAATAAAGAAAAATTTATAATTTTATGGAAAATTTTCATCAAAAAAATTCGAAGAACAGTCAGAAATTGAAAGAGTCACAGCACTTTTTTAGTTCATCTCTTTTAAGGAGGATCAAAAAAAAAAGTTGGTCCTTCGTATTCATCAATTTGTAAATCTCAAACCCGGAATCACATTTCGTTTTTTAAAAAGTTCTTTTTACATTGCAGCCTCTAGAAATTAAGTCGGCAGGGGTTGTTCTTGGGGCCTTTACATGTTTTTCCCAAAGACAGTCCTTTTTAAAGTGTTTGGGTCTCCGCCACCCCCCGTTGCTGACAAATGTTTTTTCGTTTAGAGGTTCATTCCCTTTTTCCCCGCTAAAGCAATCTTGAGTCCGTTTTACATACAAATTTTTTTAATAGGTAATTGTAAATTTGGGAAAAACCTTTTTTGGTAATCTCGAATTTGTAAATAAAAACTGCAGAAAGTTTTAACCCCGGATGGCGAGTGTTTTCAAAAGGAACCCCCTCTGGACTTGCTGTAAAAAAATCTAGTTTTGGAAAAATGTCCCGATTCGTTGAAACATTTTTTTTGTGAAAAACAGCAGCATAAGCCCGTTCTGATGCATCGGGGAAAAAATTTATGTATTTCAATCCTTATTGTTTCAGGAAGTAGAATGCACCTTGGGATTTTGGGAAATTATTTTCTTTTGATAATTTTTGGTAAAATTCTTCCACTCTTCCATTGCATCTGGTGGTAGCTGTTCACTCCAGTCTAATTTTATTTTCCCAAAATTCTTGGGGAAAAAAATATCTTAGCATTCGTAAAAGGGGCCCAAACAGACCCAAAAGGGGCAAAAGAGCCGGAAATTTCTAAAAATAAGTCTCTTTTTTTTTTAAGTTGACTTTTTCAAAAATCTTTTTCTTTTTTATGTGAGACAATCCACCTTTTGGGTCCCCTAGCAACCTAATTTTTTACTGGAACATCCTGAAATTCCCCCATCAAACACATAGGAAGATGCAGATAAATCTTTTTTCAGTTCTTGGGGATTTTACCCCCCATTTGGGGTAGCCTTAAACCACCTTTCAGTAATAGTTGAGATAATCTGGTTTGGAGTTTTTTAGCACCCTCTAATGTAGACTCCCCAGAAAGAATATCATCCATATAACAATCATTACAAATCACATCTGCTGCGTCAGGAAATTCTGCTTTTTCTTCATCTGCTAAGGCCTTTAATGTCCTGGTAGTTAAAAATGGTGCAGAAACTGTCCCATAGGTTACTGTAGTTAGTTTATAAGTCTTGATTGGAGCCTCTGCACTGGTCTTGCAAACAACTCGTTGTAAATCCCTTTGATTAGGATCAACAAGTATCTGCCTGTACATTTTTTTAATATCTGCACTAAACGCATACTCATGTTTTCTAAATCTACTGACTATGGAAAAGAGATCTTGTTGAATAATTCATCCGTATAGTAAGATTGAGTGGCCGCGGTAGCCGAGTGGTATAGGTATCGGACCGTGGCTTGCCTTGTCACGAGTTCGAGCCCCTAAAGACCCGCCGTGTAGGGCAGCGATGCACGTTAAATCTGTCGAGAGCTGAAACGTCCTCCCGTTGGTGTGGTAGTTAGGAGAGGGGGTGCCAGCTCAGGTGTCGTCCACGTCACTTGACCATGGTTCAAAATTACGTGGTCCGTCGCCAAAAGCCCTCGTGTTGCTGAACAATGCAACGTTAAATTCAATCAATCAATCAATTAGTAAGATGGAGTTTAGAGAAAAAGCCGCTTGTTGTTTTTGCACTTGAATCGAAGACAACTCTCAATGAGTGGATGCCTTCTCTGGTTTGTATACGGAATGTGATGAGGAATGTAATAGTTAACCCGCGGTCACTCGTGCCTGTTTTTGCTACCGTCGTCACTCGCGGGGTGTAGAGAACACCCCAAACTTTTTTAACACGTGTATTTAATTATGAAAATAAAATTAAGTCATTATGATACATATTTATAAAGTACAAGATGTTTTTTGTGCTTTACAAATAAAATTATTAAATTTATTGCATACAAATGAGACTAACATTAATTTAAACTAAACATACAAAATTTTCATTTTAAAACACATAATTTTATATTTTTCCTAAACTAGTATATATATATATATATATATATATAAAACATATATACCAGAAATAAATATACTTTAAATTTAAATAATTTAAATGTAGAAAGTGTATATATATTTTGAAAAATAATTTTTAATCATTTTCCCCTTTCGAACGATGTATACAAATGCTCACCCCGGGGAGTTCTCACCCCCAGATAAACTTTTGAAGGTCATTACATTCAATCGTTCGAGAAAGGGGTTGTATCAAGCCTGAAGGTGCTATGACCAAAATGTGCAGCCAGAAAAATCGTGGTTTTGCGCATTTTTTTTTGAAGGGGGATTTTCTTTTTGCTGGGGTGTAGAAAAAACCCCGCGCAGTGATCGCGGGTTAACTTATCTAATGTTATTTTTTAATCCCTCCATAGGGCCCTAAAATCTTCACTCATAAATTTTTTTATAATATTTCCCATTGTATTTTTTTTTTAAATTTTTTTCCCCAAAATACCATTTAGTCGCTTGCCCATTCTTTTTGGAAACCCCTAATAATGTTTCTGCTTTTTCCCCCGGGGGTCTAACTATAAATCTTCCGTTTTATTCTTTTGAGGTTCTAACAAAATGTTTACAAAAAATTTTCCCTTTCATTTTTAGAAACTTTAGAATCATCGGGAAAGGGACTCCAGTTCAAGAATTTTTTTTAGTTATATCTGTTTTCATTATTAAACAACAATTAGCTTTTTTTGGATGAGGAAGGGCCCTTCAAAATAGCCAAATTTTGTATTTTGTAAAATTCATTTCCCCCCAAAATAATTTTTTCTGTTTTAAAATTTTTTAAAAAATAGTTCATTCTATCAATATACTTTTTGACCGGTAGGGAAAAATTAAATCTTTTAGCTCAATTGAAGATGGAATTTTTAAAACCAAACGATACAGGAATGAGGTTTTTTGGAAAAGTAAAATTGTAATTGGGGCAAAAGTAAAACCCCGATTTGAAACTTCTATTTGCTGAATATTCGAGGATTGTTATTCCGTTAATCCCTGTTATAGATTGGTTTAGCCAAAATTTTAAACAACTTCCTTGCTATTTTCTCTCATAACGCATTGTAGCCCATTATCTAATAATCCTTTAAACAATTCTATATCCATCAGACCTCTTAACTAAAATCATGAATGTATTTAATAAAACACATTTATTTCCATAACGGGTCTCAGAACTCTTAAATTTCTAAGATTTCAATTTTTTGAAAAAAAATATATTTTCCCTTCTTTCAAATGTTTTTAAACCAAAATTTTAAAAAATTTGGACAAAACCAAGTTATTAAAAAAATAAAATTCGGGGTAAAAAAAGCCCCCAACAGTTTTGTTTGACGGACCAAACTTGTTTTTTAGAAAGCCACATTTAATATTTTTACTTTTAAAATGGGTAATTTAATTCTTACTTTTGAAATAGGTAGCATAGCGAAAACCAACTCTCATTTGGTTTTTTTTTCCCAAAAGTGTTAGATTTTTCTGCTGATTTTAACTTTTGTGTGATCTTTCCCGAAATGGAAAATTGTGAGAAAAAAACGACTGTCTGGTCAAAGACAACAAAAAAGGTTTAAGTTAATAAGTTCCAAAGAAAACAATATCTTGAAAGTAAAAGAAAAAAAAAAATTTTCAAGGGAAAACACCAAACGATGTTCCTCCTTAGGAAGTTGCCGAGTGAAAAATTCTTTTGGGTTCTGGAACCTCTGATATTTTACAGCATTTTTAAAAGGGTTTTCGGCTGATAAGAATCAGTTTTTTTTGCAATTTTAAAAAATATGTATGTTTTTTGGAATGCCATGGCAAAATAAAATAAACGGGGAAAACTAGTGTAGGACTTTCATCACTTTTTTTTAAATTGCAAATCAAAAAAAAAAAAAAAAACTGAAAATTCATTGGAGCAAAAAAAAATTCCCGAAATAAAAAAAAAAGATCTGTTAACCCAGGATGTATAGGCCAAGGTTTATAGGTTTAAATACATTTTTTAGATTTGCATTCCCAAAAAATTTATCCAAAAGGCAAAGATAGTATCAAAAATTAAAATTGCAGATTGTGGGGGACTTTGAAATGCGTCGATGAGTGATCTGCTTTTAAAGAAAAAATTCTCGATGGAACACGTAACTGCATTGCTGTCAGTGCGGATGGCAATGGGGAAAACCCGGGGGACCATCACTTTTTGGGGTTTTCACGTTAATTGAGCAGAGTGTGGGGGGCTCGATATCGAGATTATGTCATCCCTTTTGTAAGGTTTGGGACTCATTTAAAGGTCCAAAGTTTGGACCCAAATACAGTGTTTTTAGCGAAACACCAGCCCTTTTCAAAAAAAATCATAATGGCGCTGGACAAATGGAAGTGAGTGGGATGAAAAAATTTTTTCCGTTCTGAACAACATGGGCTCATATAAAACAGTATATGGGAGATGGAGATAAAAAGACAATATTCCTTGGGAAAAAAAGCCTTATGGGACAATATCAAAATTAAAAAAAATAGAATTGTTGACCACGTTCTCAAAAGCAAGGGGTGTCGCTTGAAAGTTAAAATCATCTCTTGGCAAAAAATTGTCCAAAACAAAAAATTGGGGAAAAAAGGGCCCCCTTTTAAATTTTATTAATAGGTTAACATTTTTTATGGGAATGCAATTCGTGGAAATAAAAAAAATGCACGAAATGGGAGGTTTCCCGGGTTTTTGGGGCCCATACAGCTAGTACTGACGAGCAAAAACACGGTTTTCCCCTAAAGGCAACAATATTTGGGTGCAAATATAAAGTTTTTTCCCAAAACAAAAAGTGAGGGGTTTTTAAACACAAAAAAAAACCCCGGCGGTTTCGAACAATAAAACCCATTTTAAAAGATCTGTCGCATTTAAACTGTTGCAAGTGGTCTTGGGGAAAAATTAAAACCCCAATGTCTTTAAATTCTTTCTAAAAAGCCCAAAACTATTGGGATCAGCTTTACCTTTACAAAGCTCCCTTTTTTAGCGTATGGGACTACAATGAGGGGAAAAAAGGCCCAAATTATATAATGAATGCAATGGGTTTAAAATATAAAAAAAAAATAACTTTAAAACCTGCTGTTTTGAAAAAAACGCTTGTCGACAGTTTTTTAAGCGCGTAACGGCACCCCATGGAATCCAAAAAAAAAAAAAAGGCTAAACTGGCCAAAGAAAATATCAATTTAAGTTGTCTGAGGGGTGTGCATATGACCCGGAGCAAAAGTATAAATGGTAACCCATATTATTTTTGTCATGTTTTCAATTCACGATTTTTTTTTAATAAAATTAAGCTTTCCATTTAAAAACCTCTTTTTTTATTTATTTGAAATTCATGAAGTTTTTCAAAACATTTTTTTTATGATTTATATGCATTTTTTTAAATTACTGACTTAATTGTTTTGCCATATTTTCCTTTTAACATTTTCGATACTAGAGTGCAAATTAAGCTTGCACACCTAATTTTAAAATATACTTATTCTATTTATTTAAAAATTTCATTTACATCAAAAAAACATTTCTATACAATTTATAAACATTTTTTTTAAACAAATTACTGACAATTTTTTTTTTGCCACTGTTTATCTTTTAAGTAATTTTTGCGAACTTAAAATTTAGCTTCGAACCTTATTTCTTAGAAAATACTCCCTATTTATGCAAACCATATACAACTTAAGAGATATATCTATGTGAAATTTTTGGAAATTTTAAAAAAATTACTTATCTAAGTGTTTTTCATCACTATTTAATTTTAACTTTTTTTTATGCAACTTACAAATTGAGTTTCCATGGCCAATTTCTGTAAAAATTCCCTTGTCCTTTTTTTATTAGAAATTGTATGGACAACTTAAAAAAATGTTGTTCTTAATTTTTTACTACTATTTTAAAAATTATTAACAATTATATTTTTTGCCTTTTTGCAACTTTAAACTCGTTTTTCTCAAAACATAAAATTAAGCTTGGGGTATAAATTTTAAAAGAAACTACTTGTCCTATTCTTATAAAATTCCCACAATCTCAAATTAAGCTGTTCTACAACTTATACACAAAATTTTAAACATATAACTGAAAAAGAATTCATGTTTGTAACGAATGGTAATAGAGCGCCCTCTTCTTGCCGTATGAACAAGTAACGAGTCTGACTGCTACCTCGGTGAAGGAAGGACGTGCGAGAGTCAGTCTGTCACCTCGGTGAAGAAAGGACATGCCAATGTCCGCCCCCCCAAACCCCTTAGTATTTGTATAAAGATTAACGGTTTTATTTTATGTATTTGTAACTGGGGTGCTCAATCAGAAAGTATAACCAATTAAAATTATTTAGGCAGCCGCCGGTGTTTTTTTTGAGTACGTTATAAAATGGTGCCCAACATTGGGCCGAATGGTCAGTTAATAGTCCAGCTAGTCTAACGAAATTATTCTCAATATTCTGAACTGCTAGTTCATAAGAAAATTTTAAAGTATTTTCTGAAGTTGTAGCTGCCAGCTACGAAGTTGGATTGTTTATTCCTACCGGGAAATTAGAAATTTTGGATTGCATTCGTTTTCACGGATGGTCAGCTAAGTTTTTTTCGTTTTGTTTTCTTATTCATTTTGACTTTTTGTTGAATTTTACTTGTGTAATTGTATTTTATGGTATATATATGTGGGAATCCCAAACCCAAATCTTCAAAAGATTGGATTTTTTTCAGATGGCAGGGGTTTTTTTGGCGTGGTGTCTAGGGGTTTTAGGGTGTGTTAGTTAATTTCGAAATAAAATAGACAACATAGTTCAAGAAACTAGTTGAAAACTAAATAATTTTAAATTTAAAATTATAGGGAGTATTTACATGGGGAACATTTCAAAAGAATAGGAAAGTTAGATAAGCATATTTCGGAAGAATAGGAAAGTTAGATCACATTACTTTAAGGGAGGCAATTGAGATTAAATAGAATTCATTATGGTGCTATTAAGACTTACCGCCTGGCGCGGACGAATGATAGAACTCGTTATGGTACTATTAAGATTTACCACCTGGCGCGGACGAAAGTGCTTGTGACGCGCGAAAACACGACTTCTCTCGACGAATGTTGGTGGACCTCTGGCGAAAAGGGTTCATATCAGTTTACAAAAATTACGCTGAATGGCGTTGATGTGGAATACTGCTTTAATTAGAATTGCCGACCTCGGTAAATGATATGATCTAACTTCTTACAAATGGAATATCCTACAAAATCACCCTCCTCTGACTGAGCTGGTCTCTCAGCTCTTACAATGTTGAGAGCTAAATTATTTACTACTAAAGAAATAAACTGGATTCAGCTATAACGCAGAATTTTTAAATATATGAATGTTTATGCAATAACCAAAAAAATATTATTCTTATTATAATAAAATATATACAGATGAAAAGATGCATACCCGTATTTACAATTCGGATATAAAATAAAACATAAAAATACCAAAAATATTCTATATTGCGACTTGCAATTAACTAAATACCAAATCACAAACACAAAAAAATTTCAGCTAAAAATAGGTCGAGGTAAGAATAATACTAAAATATAATGGTATTTACAAACGAATATAAGATAATTGTGGAAACGGGTTTTTACCATAATAGCAATTAATTTCTCGAAAGGGTGCCGTAAATGAGAAAGATTAAATATAATAGTACTATTCAAAATTTAATTTGTATAAAAATATTTCATTAAATCAGCTGGTGGTGGTGGAGTTCGGTCCTTCGTGATGACCAACCTTTTCCACTTCATCTATCTCTAGAGTTCCTTTGGTTATTTTACTATAAGGACAACCTAAGAACTTTGGGTCGTACTTTAGTCAGTTCAAATTGAGTGCTGGAAGGCTAGATCGCCTTCTTTGTACATTGGAGCTATCTTTCTTCTTTTTGTTGTATGTCTTTCGACATGTAGTAAAACCGGATGTAACTTATATTCGGCTTCTTGTAATAGGGTACGCCGTATCGCGCTTGTTTACAAGCGATCCAATATCAGTTCTGTTCTTCCATATTTGTAGATATTATGCAAGAGTGGGGCCTTCGGACATAATATTCTTTAACTTCTCCAAATGCTGCTTTTTGTAGAGTCCCAAAACAAAGGGATTTTCTTTTCTTGTTAAATCGCTAAGTGGTTTTAGCTATCGTTGAATAGTCCTTGATATATTTTGCGGAAATAACCGGTTAAGCCAAGAAAACTCTGGACTTGTTTTATTGTTGTTGGTTCGAGGGAATTTTCGGACAGCTTGTGTCTTCACCAGTAGATGGTTAATATAGTTCCATTTTCCACAACGTGACCTAGAAATTCAATTGTCTTTTTTTCAAAATTGGCATTTCTTGAATTTAAATTCTAAACCGTATTTTTATTTGAGAATTTGAAAACAATTTTAAGTTTTTTCTAGACCTTCCTTTTCGTCTTTCGCTGGAATTACGAGATCATCTAAATAACTGATTACAATTCCTTTCCGTGTAAGATTTCTAAATATACTTGAAACATAGCGTTGAAAAACTCCCGGACTTGTGCTCAGTCCAAAAGGAACTTTGTTGAATTCAAAGTGCCCGTCTGGGACGATAAAGGACGTATACTTTCTGCGCAATCTTCATTAAACATCAAAGTGGAAAAACTGTACGTAAATCTAATGTGGAATATACCTTTAGCTTCTTGCAAAGTGTCTAAAAACATCTTCAGTGAGGAGGTAAGGGAAATTTATGCTTTCACTTCCAGCTTCTGGTTCAACTTTCTGTAGTCAATACATTCTCGACGATCCATCTTTTCTGCTTTTTAACATTACGATCGGACTTGCATATTCCGATGAACTCCGGACGTATAATCCCTTCTTTGAGCCATTCCTCTATTTGTTTTATTTACCTCTTGTCTTTCGGTGAACGCTAGTCGACAGGGTGGTTGACAGACTGGTTCTTCGTCTTTCAAGAATAATTCTCATTGTGATCGGTAGATGCTATTTTTTCATGGCTTATAACCTTATATTAACTTCTCGAGTTCCTTCTTCGGCAATTTCAATATGACGCAGGTCTAGCAAGCTCTTCTTGAAGAATTTCAGCAGATATTTGCATAATTTGCATAGTGCTTGATTTTCATATTTGATGAATTTAACTCCTTCTTCGTGAAACTTATCGATGCTTGTTCCAAAAGGTCGACCCAATAACTGCTTCAATTTTTTAATTTATCGGCAGGTACAACATGCCAGTCAATGAATAGTTTCATTGTCAATTTCAAATTCATGTTCGAAGGGCCGATAGTTGTCACTGTTGCTTCGCCGATACCTGTGAGAAGTATTTTATTCTTCGATAATTTTGTTGGGTCCATGATTCTTCTGCTTGTGTTCTCTCGCAGCAAACTTACGGTACTACCACTGTCTATAAGCGCCGTGATTTTCTTCTTTCCGAAAAATATTTCTTTGGTAATAAACCTTCCTTAACGATGAGTGTGCAAGTTTCCTCTGGACGTTCTTTTTGAATTTCAAGTGACTTTGAATAATTCGTCGTCTGAGCATTGTAGTTTGGGATGTTTTTTCGTAATTTTTGTTCCTTAATACCACCCTTTCTGTGCATTGTCTTGACATCTTTGTACATTTTCGTACTTGGTGACAGGAGATTCATGTTTGTTGAAATTTTTTGACGCTGGAAACTTCTTATCTGTTCTGTTATAGTATTCGAATTTTCTCAGTTGCCTCCTTATCTACGAGTTTTCAATGGGTTTGAATTCTTGTTTCTTCGCAAATGGATTGCCCTTTTGCTTCAGTGTCTTTTTAACGTCTTCGAATTCTTCGAGTTTTCTGCTAATTGAACGGGAGAGTTCATATTTGGCCATTCATCTAAGTAACATTCTTTAAATTCGAAAGGTGTTTTCCGTTTAAGTTGATCCGTTATGATGATTAGATCAAATTTCGAAAGTATGTATCTTTAAACCGTCTATCCAACCGTTGAAGTAAGTATTTAATTCATGGTAGAAATTAATCCATGTCCTTTCCAGAGGCCTTTTGATGAAACAAATAGCTGTCGAAATTTTTACTGGAGTTAGCTTAAAACGTTTCAGTAGTAAGTCTTTAACATGTTCGTAGAGTGAGCTTTGTCATCGAAGGCTCCTCGCTATGATGTGAATATTTCAGCCGATAAGCCCTAACAGATGAGAAACCCAAAATTTTGATTTTTATCAGTATCTGCGCTTGACGTTCGAATAATAATTTAAGATAAGACTGATGTCTTCTTTTAAATCGAAACGATGTATAAATTTTGACACTTCTTTGACGTGAAATTTAGTATTACTGCCTTCCGATGTATCAGCACCTAATTTAAATTGCGCTTGGATCCTCAACTTGAAATTCAAATTCGTGCTTTACGTTTTGTTCATCAAACTTCAATTTTTCGATGTGTACCTTCTCGTTCTTCATGCGTAATTTTTCTGCACTGGCTTCTATGCGTAATTTTTTCTTCACCTGTTCTTCTGTATAATTTTTTGTTTAGATTTCTTCTATGCGTAATTTTCTTCCTTGGCCTTACGATCCTCTACTATCGTTGTGTGTAGGTTTTTTGGTTGAATCTTCGTCATATTCTTCACTACTAGTAATTAGGTCTTTGTAAGAGAGTAGCGATGGTCATAGATTTATCGAATTTTAAAATTTAGTTCTGTGGCTAAGACGAATAAATCTTCACGTCGACCTTTGCCGAGATAGGCCATTTTAAAATTTAAATTTAATTTTATTTAGTAACTAAAAGAATTAACTAAACTGTCACGCGTTCAACAATAACAATGGTATCACTATAATTTATAGCAAATCTCGCTTTCAGACTTAAAATTCTTAAGATAAAAGGTGTAATGCACCAAATATATTAAAAATGCAATGAAGCTCAAAACTTTTACGCTTAAAAATATTTTAGACCAATAATGTTTTAAAAAACAACAGTGCAGAGCTAAAACACGTGTATACTTAAATTGAAATACTTCAATTATTAATTTCAACAAAAAACTTTTTAAAACATTTAATATATCAGAAGTTGTCTCCTTTTGTTATAATAAATGCAAAAATTTGAAAGTAAAATAAATTACGGTAAATCTTTGTTTTTTTATTTTTTATTACAAAATGAAAAAATTTAATCATTCGAAACGAAACAATTAGAAGTTAGTCACTTAGGGAAAAACTCATTTATATATTTTTTATTACACCAATAAAATAAAATCATTCAGGATCCTATCTCATCATCAAATTCTAATAATAAGCACACTTTTCAATAGAAAGCATAATAATTCTGTCAAGAAATGAACTCAAAAATATTCATATATTGAATGATAAGTACACCATTAAAAATTAGATCATCTAGGATGTTTTTCATCAATAAATTATAAAATGAACGATGTTTTAAATGAAAGCAAAAAATAATTCAGTGTAATTTCTTCTCAAAATACGAGGAAATGATTAATTTATTACACAACAGCTGTGGGGAAAAATGTAAAGAGATCAGTAATCGAAAATTGCGAAATATTTATCCTGAGAAGGATGGATTTAGAATTCCTAATGTTAGGGGCACAGTCAAGGTTAGTGGCTAACAAAACGGAAATCCCTTAGTTTTGCATATTGTGCACAACATATCAAATACAATAAATAATCAATTCGTTTTTTAAATGAATTGCAAAAGGATAAAATAACCTTGAATATTCATCGATTTCATAATATTTTAAAAGATATACTTACCGAAATTTAATACGGGCGATTAAATATGCACAAATAGAAAAATAGTATTTTTAAGATAAACATTGTAACACAAGAAATATGAATTATATACTTTAAAACTCAAACAAAATTTTGTTATTAACAACATGACGATGAAGGCTCCTGAAATTCTAACTTCTTTTAGAGATTTCCAACAACATGAAGAACAGCTTGGCTGAGGTACACCTGATACAGTTGTTTTAAGAAACGTAATTGAAAGTTCTTGGCTGAGTTCTGCAGATGAAGCTTGAAATGGACTCACTGGGGAATTTCATCAAAGCGCTTGGCACGACGAAGTAACTCTATAAAAAGGATCACTGTAAAATGTTAGTATGCTATGGTTATGAGGAGGCAAACCGTTTGTTTACATTTCAAAGTCAGCGTCCCAATTTGAGCGTTAAGCCAAATTTTTCAAAAAAGAAGGTTAGAAAAGAAGATTTTTAAATCAATCCCGGAGCGATCTCCCAATTATTTCTGTGGGGAATCCAACCGAAATCTTCAAAAAGATTGGATTCTTCAGATGGCGGGGTTTTTTATGTACAATTGTCTAGGGTTTTTTAGGGTGTGTTAGTTAATTTCGAAATAAAATATAGACAACAAGAAAGAAACTAGTTGAAAACTAAATAATTTATTAAAATTATGGGGAGTATTTACATGGGGAACATTTCAAAGAATAGGAAGAGAAGTTAGATAAGCATAACGGAAGAATAGGAAGAAAGTTAGATAAGCATATTTCAGAAGAATAGGAAGTTAGATCCACATTACTTTTAAGGGAGCAATTGAGGATTAAATAGAATTCATTATGGTGCTAATAAGACTTACCGCGCGGCTTGGACGAATGATAGAACTCGTTGTGGTACTATTAAGATTTACCGCCTTGCACGGATGAACGTGCTGACGCGCGAAGCACACGACTTCTCTCCAGCGAATGTTAGTGGACCTCTGGCGAAAAAGGTTCATGTCAGCGTTTTTAAAGGGGCCTTAGATAGTGTTGATGTGGAATACTGTTTTTTGATTAAATTGCCGACCTCAGTAAATGTGATATGATCTAACTTCTTACAAATGGAATATCCTACATATATAATAACCTTAATAATTTATTAGTCTATTTTATTTGAGTAATTCCTTTCTCTAGTAAGAAAACTCTTTCTACTTTTGTTCAATTTTTTTCCTTTCTGTGATTTATGATTATTAGTGTGTACTTGTTTGGGGAACTTTTCCTTCACTTCTGACCTTGAGTTTTCACTGCTTGTTTCGTTTCCGCTTACAAACTATACGTTTTGTTACTAAGGATTCCCAATTTTCTGTTTTTCACCCCTTGCCTGGTGAAAATCAGACGTTCTTTTTTCTTATTCATTTTACTTGGAACTCAGAATACAGCACTCACTGTTTGTTCTGTAAAATTTATTAATCATGGATACTTTTCACTTTTTCTGCTGACTCATTAATTCACTTATGACGCAAGAGTGTCACTGAGATTGATATTTCCTGTTTTAGTAACCTTTTTCTTTTGAATTTAAGTGTTGTTTACTGTGTTTCATCTAACTATATTGAAGAATTTTGATCACATATCAGATTTTTTTGAATTTAAAGAAAGAAATTGTTATTATTTTTGTTAAAAAAGTATTATAGAAAAGTATTTTTTTTTCCTTCAAAAAATTCATTCATAGGTTTTGTTTCGATTTTGAATTTCATCAGAATTTTTTTTTTATTTGAATTATTTTTATTTTTCAAGCTAAGATTTTTTCCTTTTCAAAATATCTACAATATTTTTAAGCAGTATTTTTATTCCTTCAAAGGATTAATTTTTATGTTGTTTTGACAAAGTTCATCAGAATTTCTTTTTACTTGAATTTTCATTTTGCTTTCAAACTTTGGTTTTTTTTCCTGTAAGATATTTAAAATATATTTTTGAATAGCATTGTGTTCGAATATCCAATTCTCGTTCTTCTAATGACTAGTTGACGCTCATTTATAAAGGGTAACTATTTTAAAATTAAATTAACTGCATTTAATTTGTGGCTGTCGCACTTTATTATTGACCGCTTTTTTCTAAAGTTAAAACAATGGCGTATCTTGTTTGGCGCGCAAAAGAAAGCAAAAAAAAAATAGCTGCAGAAATAGGCCTCGAAATAGAAGAAATGATGAGAGTAATAGACTTTAAAAATTTAATCCTAACTTCGAAGATATGATGAACGTTTAAA
>BMAV01025947.1:0-12854 GCA_019973955.1 Trichonephila inaurata madagascariensis
CCCAAAAAAGTTTTTTTTTAAACTCTTTTTTTTTAATTCCTATATACATTATTAACTCACACTCTCTATATATTTATTTATTTATCTTAGTGGAAGTTACAATCATAAATAAAATACATTTTAAAACACTCAATTGAGCTGAAATTTTATATACATGATTATTTTGGATGACAATACAATAATTTAATTATAATTAATAAAAATTGTTTAAAACTAATTATTTAAACAGTTACAAATACAACCACGTTGACCTCAGTTTTGGCGACATAGCGACCCTTTTGGTGAATTGTGTCAAAACTTGAAAAGTTTATTTTTCTCACGTTTTAAAGCATTCAGTTGAACAGAAATTTTATATACACTATTGCTTAGATGACAATACGATACTTTAATGATAATTAATAAAAATTAATTTCCACTTAATGTTGTGATTCTTTCGTATGAATATGCATATTTATATTAACTATAGCTATCTAATAAAAAAGTAGCTAAAATAAAAATTTTCTTTGATCTAAGTAGGAATTGACTTAATTTGTTTTTATATTACTTGCTTTTTTAACAAAATTTATTTTTACATTAAAGAATATGTCAGAAACTCTTTTTCTATATAATTATCACCATTATTCAGACATTTTTCGTATCCTTAAACCAACTTCTATAAATCCTGTTTAAAGAAAAATGTCGCTAGTGAACAGTTTTTTAAATTTGTGCAAACTCATAATAAAACCATCTTATTGTGAACCATTTGTTTTCACGAGTTTCCTCACTCACTTTTTAAGCCAGACTATTATTGACAACAGAAGACTGCCCACTCCTTGCATCGTAATGAACATCATTGAATTGTTGAATCTTCCTTTTCACCATTCCATCACTCATTACATTTTCACTATAAACTTATACAATTTGACGATGAATTTCGAATGACTTAACATTCCTTGCATGCAAAAAGGGCATTACATAACCAACTTCCACGCCGCAGAATCGACAATTACCTAAATCATTTTGAATGCTCACTAACAGGTGAAAAATCAACACACAATCCGGCTGCAATAGCGTCATTTGACTGTCATCAGCCAAACACACTTTTGCGTTATCAGTTTAACCCTGTCACTGCGCATCCTGCGATTTCCACGGGCAACTGTAGACGTAACACACCTAGAACTACGCAATGAGAGGGTTAACTACGATACTCCCGCTTCGGTTGCGGTAGAACGAAACAGTACTTAGTTTCCGGACACATGCCTGGTTTATATATATATATATATATATATATATATATCTTTATATATATATATATATTTATATACCGTAAAATTCGGCGTATAACTCCATTTTTAAACCCAAAAAAATTACGTCGAAATTTAGGGTGCGCGTTATATATCCGGGTAAAAAATGATATTTTCAAAAATAAAAAAAAAAATATAAGCATAAAAAAATTAGACTTCTAAAAAAGGTGGACTTTATTTATTTAAAAGAAAGAATGCCAATGAAATTTAAAAAGATTCTGATTAAAAAAAATATACTATTTTCAAAATTCTGGGATAATCCCCAGAATAAATTTTTAAAAATATACCAGTATATTTTTAGTATAGTATATTTTAACAGTTTTTTTCCCGTTCTTTCGTAAAATGGGGGGTCAGGATTTTCGGCGAATATACCTAGAAATTTAAAAAATCGGAAAAGTATGGGTGAGCGTTATACGCCGGTTTTAAGGTATATATATAGAGAGTGACAACGCCCAGTTTGAATTAAGTATGCATTTATTTGGGGGTTATCTAAAAGGGGAGGCAAAAATTTAGAAAAGTTATGGGGTGGTTGGATTCCACCGGCGTCTCGTCGCTGCCTTCGTCTCGTCCGTCGCTCTCTCTTTTCCTCTGTCTTTCCGCGCAATCCCCTATTCGTCCGTCTGTCGTCTCTTTATCCTCAACCCCTTGTCCGCTAGGTGGCGCTCTTTTTTGTTACGTCATTGGGAATATGGGAAAGGGATATGAAAACTTGCACATCCATTCCTAAAATATATATATATATAAAGAGATATATATACGGAGAGAAAGAGAGATGAAACATATAATAATATTCATTCTTGTAAATTTTTAGTCTAATTTTTTAATTTACTCTTTCCTAAAGTATCTTAGGCCTAAATTTACTGTTTCATAATTTTAAGCCTAACCCCTTTTTAAATGTACAATTGTAAAAGCATTGATTATTTGTCTAAAAATATAGTGCAAACTGTGTTTTATTTTATATGAGGAATAAAACTTTAAGGCATTAAATAACTGGTTATAGCCTTTGTAAATGAACTATTTCAATGTTTGCATTTCTTCTGTAACACAAATGTAATCCTAATTCTTTAGTAATTCCAAAAGACATGTACACACGTATACATACTAATGGAATAAACATTAAAAGTAATAAACGCCTTAATTTCATATTGGCTTCTTTAACCAGCGATCACTCGCGCTGGGTGTTCTGTACACCCCAGCAACAAGAAAAGCCTCCTACAATTCTAAAAATAATGCGCAGAGCCACGATGTTTTCTGTAGCTGCCCATTTTAGGTCATTGAACCTTCAGACCTGATGTAATCAATCTCGCTAGGACGATTGGAATGTAACAACCTACAAAAGTTTATTTGGGGTGCTGAGAAAACCCCGCGAGTGATTGAGTTATATTTTCGTACTCGAAGCAACTACGAAAAATACGTTTTACTCTTTCCGCTTACGTTTTTTTTCAAATATATTAATATGCACGAATATTTTATTTAAAATTTCAATAAATGCGGTATAAAAATAATACAATTCTATAAAATATTTGTAAAATACAATTTTTTTTAAAAAAAATTTCAAAACGTTTTCTAGAAATTATGACAAAAACTCCATGAGAAAGGAAGAAATAGTGACTTTGTCGTCTATTAGATACTGTATCAACAGATTGACAAAATGAACTGAGTGAATTCGATAACTGCGTTATTTCGTAACCAAAGTTGGAGAGATGAAACTTGAAATCATAAATTTTTATAATACAGGTGGTGTTGATACCACTGATGAAATGTGCAGTATATATTATGTATCGCGAATATGTAACCTTGGCCATTGCGAATATTTTGTCATCTACTTAATACTGCAGGAATTAATGCTTCCTTTGTCTATCATTCGGTTCTTCCTGAAAATAAATGAGACATTCAATATTATTAGAGGAGATTAGAATGGATCTTGTGCAGCCACAGTGGGATATGAGATCAGATTTCCCAAACCTTAATAAAACACTCAAAAGAAGCTTTACTGACACAGAATATATTAAAAAGAGCATTAATCCCCTAAAAAGGGGTGTTGCACTGCTTGTCCATGGGTAAAAGATGTAAAAATTATTTGTTTTTGTCTTCAATGTAAGAAAAATATGTGCTTAAAGCATATGTATACATTCTGCTCTGAATGTTTGAAAAATGATTAAAATGTTATTTTTCTACTTTTTACTATCCTTATCATTAATTATAAAGTATATTTATTACTGGTATATACGTTTTACTTGTGGTTTATGAAAAAATATAAAATTGTGTACTTCAAAATGAAAATTTTGTAGGTTTAGTTTAAATTAATGCTAGTCTCATTTGAATGCAATAAATTTAACAATTTTGTTTGTATAATACAAAAAATCTCTTATACTTCATAAATATATATCATAATTGACTTAAAAAATTTTTCTTATTTAAATACACGTGTTAAGAGAGTTTGGGGTGTTCTCTACACCCCGCGAGTGACGACGCGGGTTAAAGGTTTTGCATCCTAGGTTTTGCTCAGTGTTCTTCTTAATTTTTTTTTTAAATTTTAATTTGTAAAATAATTTACAATGTATTATTATTTCAAGATAATGTAATACCATCAATGAACTTTAAATATTTTAAACGAATATTAATTTATTTAATGAAATAAAACCCTTAAAACTGATAATTTCACTAACAATATTCGAGTTGAAATACTATGTAAAATTTCTATACTATTTTATTTTCTTATCATTAGAGGAGGGCCTAATTTTCAATGAACTATATTTTATTTTTTTCCATTAGGTAGAAACGTAAAAAGGCTGTCCCAAAGATTATGCCCAGACTCTGCACAGCTTGATTGCTCTTTGGAAGTACATAAAAATTCTCCAATTCTCCTGTGTGATTCATATTTTATGAGAAAAATACAGTAAATGGTGATGCATGATGTATCTGGTAGAGACTGCGGCACACTTCTGAGTTTCTTTTCTTTTTGGATTGATGTAACATACTCTGGGCAGCTGGATTGGATGTGGTTTCTAAATCTATTGACACCAGATCTCACACCGTTAGATTCTATTTTTCATGATGCAATCTCAAGGAATTAATGTATAGATACAATGTGTTGTTGTTGATGTTGCTTATCTCCTTGTTTAGTTTCTGCTGGATGAGATCTATGAGTTTATTCACCCTCAAAAGCCACATACTAGTATAGGAAAATGTAGTAATTCGTCGTAGGACAAACCCAGGCATCCAAAAATATGAGTCGGGGAAGCCTGCTAGATGTTACATTTTTGACAAATCGGATGGGTTTTACGGCCACCTTGAAAGGCAAGGCTTTTAAATGTCCACTAAGAAATCTGGAAACTGTCGTCTGGGTGCATCTGTCGCAATTCATAACAAGGGATCATCCAGGGGAATCAGCTCGATACCAAGTATGAACCGGGGCAACGATCCAAGTCTTGTTATCAATATATTTTCTGGCAGAGTACAGCTCAAGATGCCAAGTTATTAGATGTAGCCAAAGACTCTCTAGCACCCTCTTTCGCCAAGGCATCCGCCTCCTCATTACCCCATAAATCTACATACGAGGGGATCCACTCAAAGTGCACATCACAAGATGATAAGATTTGTTTTCATTTATTAAGAATAGAAGTTCCAGTTTTATCACCAAAGCTACTCCAGTTTGACAAATGATGAATGGCACTTCGACTATCAGACAGAATCCAGATTGACTTAGGGTCTTTGGAAGACATAATATAACTTAGTTCCTCATCGATAGCCCGCTAAGGATAATTCAATGCAATATAAATGGAATTTCAACCTGTGCAGCGAGAATTAAACTAGATCAGATATTGGAGATAGACGAGGAGCAAAAAACACAAATTATTGTCCTCCAAGAAACAAAGTTAAAAGAAGCTCATAAAATCCAGGCAAAGGGCTATAATATTGTTAGAAAGGACAGGCAAGACAAGTGTGGAGGTGGCCAAGCTTTTCTTATCAGAGATATCAACTTGGATAGTATAAACACCTGTTCTACAATTGATTTAGATCTGGAGCTGCAAGACATTGTGAATCCACAAACAAAATAGTGGCTCTTCTGGCTGCTGCTTGTACTTCGGTGGACACTACTCGACTGAGACTTGTGTCCTCATCCATTCTACAAAGGGCTCAATCCTGCCTCTATATGCATGGTGGACACTCTGAACGTCTACCTTTTTACAAAATTTTAAACATTGCAGTTGGTGTGTCTAATGCAGTGTTTTTCCAATATTACGTCTTACTCATTCTCTAAACGAGGAATTTAGCGTTGCAAGGTTTGGACGCTATTTTTTGGAAATCCTGTGAATGTCTTCAGATGCACGAAAATTAAAGTTATTTCCCCTTACAGAGTGAATTAATATACAAGAAAATAATTACAATTAAAAATTGAATAGAATCTCATCCATAATTGCATACAATAAATATTCACAAGAGGAAAATTTCAAAAGCTTTGAAAAAATAGTCAGTTTTTTTTTTTTCTAATGGGAATAATTTTTGTCACAGAAATATTCTGATTCCTAGGGTACGTATTTAATATATTAGTTTTCATCAAACTGTGTTCCACAGAATTCTGGAGTTCCACGATGCATACCTAAGAAAAATTATAAATGTTTATGCAAAATAGATTCACGTTCTTCATAAAATTTGTAAATCCACAAGTATCCCTCCCCAAAGCTCATCTCAATCATTAAAACTGTTAGTTTTATTTATGCAAATTTTCTATTACTTAAACTTATATTGTAATATAATAAAAGTAATATTAAAACGTTTTTTTTTTCTTTACACATACTGCCTACTAGAATGCGAATATTCTATTATGTTTAGTATTCCGGGTTCGACAAAATATTTTAATACTTGTAGAACAGTGATTCTGAAACTGTACAGAGGGCGAGCTTATCGAAAAGTAGAAAATAAAACATTATTTTAAAAAATTATTAATTTACTGGAGGGAAGCAAAACACAAAATGCATTCTGACATAATAAAAATACACATTGCATGTTTATTGAAATCCGTTCCAATTTAAAAATTAGAATGAAAAAGTAACGTAATACTTATCCTATTATTTAAAGGTAACTTACTTAAAACATTTATTTCTTAAAAGTAACATGTACAAAATTTAATATTTATCTTTAAAATTTGTACAATTTATAATTAAAGTTATGTATTAGCTTTAGCGTCGAAGTACATCACTACTGCATTTAACAATTGTTATTGTATGGCAGCACTTCTCGAACTGTGGAACACGCACCTCTGGAGGGGTGAAAAGATACTGAAAAGTCGAAAACAAAATAATATTTAAAAAATTATTAATTTATTGAATGTAAACAAACAAAATACATTCTGACATAATTTTTAAAAATCATTTACGTTGAATACATTTATAAACATATCAGTACTGGACAATGCATTTTATAATTAATTTAAAATACTAAGTTAAGAACAAGTTTAATAATTACCAGTGACCCCACGGGGTTGTCACATATAAAATTATATGCACAAATTAACACTTATATTAATAATTTGTACGTTTTTTATCACTTAACTGCCGATTAAAGCTTACGCAATTTGCTCCTCATTGCCATCGTTTTGCAATAGGCACGCGTATGTGGTGTATTTGGAAGACGAGAAAGAAAATAAATATGCGAATCCTCTGAAATAAGAAAATCCTTCACAAACACAGTCAACGTCATTTTATTGCATTCCAAAGCCTTCGGAATAATTTTATGGATAGCAGTAAACAGAAAAAGATCATATTTTGAAAGATATATATGTACGCCCGGGGCAATTAACGCATGGCCTGATAGAGATTTTTATATACGCCGGAAGCACTAAAGAGGTTAAAGTCGTATGGTAGCTTTAGCATCAAAGTATCGTATTTTCGAATTCAATGCATTGTTTCTGAATGTAGTGAGGCGTGATGAAAATTATGATCGAATATTGGGCCACAAGTATTGAAAATTTGAGAAGCACTGTTGTTTGGGGAGGTGGGTGCGATGGTAACTTGGATTTTGTACTGTATCGTAAATACTGAAAGTCTAAGAAGCACTGTCTTAGTTCAATGTTTGCATAACTAAATAGTTTTTTAACTAAGAATGTACCATTTCACATTTGTAGAAAAAGATATTTGTAATGTCTTAGTGCAATGTTTACACAACTAAATAGTTTTTTAACTAAGAATATACCATTTCACATTTTAGAAAGATTGTAATGTCTCAGTGCAATGTTTGCACAACTAAATAGTTTTTTAACTAAGAATGTACCATTTCACATTTGTAGAAAAAGATATTTGTAATGTCTTAGTGCAATGTTTGCACAACTAAATAGTTTTTAACTAAGAATGTACCATTTCACATTTGTAGAAAAAGATATTTGTAATGTCTTAGTGCAATGTTTACACAACTAAATAGTTTTAACAAAGAATATACCATTTCACTTTTTAAAAAAAGATATTTGTAATGTCTTGTGAAAAGTTTACAAACTAAATAGTTTTTTAACTAAGAATATACCATTTCACATTTGTAGAAAAAGATATTTATAATGAAGGAGAGGAGTCCATTTATCGACATGACAACAGATTCGATGTTGAAAACTAAATTTAAGCAAGAACAGTTTCTAAATTTTAGGTTGCTAATTCTCTCTCTCTCATGCAACCTAAAGTTCAAGCGAAAAATATTTCTGTACATAAGTGAGTGCAAAAAAAATTGTTAACCCACAGAAAAAAAAGGACTGTGGATCCTTTAACAGCCTGTTTAATTTAGTGTAAAAAAGAAATCGCAAAATAATATTATGTATGACACTAGGATCACAAATTAATATTACAAATGAATAAATTAGTTTAAAATTACATGAAATTTTTTAATAACAAATGCTAAACTTCCTTTAAATTTTTTAACCGTCATTACATAAGGCATCTATAACATATTGCTTTAATTTAAATATTATTTTTATGATATATTTCTCTGAGGATATTCTTCTTACAGTTCTTAGAGTTCCGTGAGTCGAAAAAGTTTGAAGAGCACAGTCATATATCAAAAGCGCACATCAGTTTTATCTTTCCGAAGTAGTAGACGCATCAATCTTATTCCTTCCGAAGAATTACTCTAGTTACGAGTTGTAAATCAACAGAATTACCTTGAACAAATATTGATTAGTTAACCAAAATTATTTATTAAGTTAAGGAACGCTTTTTACTTGGTGTGGTGTCAGATATCTTAAATCAAAAGTAACGAGCATCCTTAAACTATTTGCAGAACCAATTCACACAACGCTTCTTTTTTCCCCCTAATAGTTGGGGGAAAGATAGCTGTTTAATATTTTCTTGATATAGCAGCATGGATTCTTCTCCTTCATTTGTAGGCACTAGTAATGCTACAATTACGTTCTATTCAGAGAGCAATCGGTGTTTTCTGTTAGGGTAAATCAATTAGATTTTTAGAATGGCTAAAATTATAAATCAAATACAATCGTTTTTTTATTTCAAATATGGTAATTACTATGATTGGTGAATTTATATTTACAACGTTCTAAATGTAATTTTTCAACATTATAACTGAGATAATCATTTATTCATTGATTTGTACGGTGAACGTTTTTAAGTATATAAGATTCTGTAAGATATAGAAAGGAAGAAACTCACAAATTACGAAATGATGTGAAAGAAATATATGTAATTAGCCATTATCCACTCACTTTTCTGCGTATTTCATGATGTTGCTCGAATGTATACTATTTACCAGCTCATATGTCATGAAAAACGTTCTGGTATAAATCTGACCCCTTTTGATTTAAAAAGAACAATACTTAAAGAGCTAGAATATTTATCAATAACGCCCCTTAAGACCCGCAACGCCCCTTAGGGGTCAATGTAATGAGTAAATGAAAGAGTTACGTTTCTCCTTTATACTCGTATATATAGATTATTAAAAATTATAATTATATAATTGGAAAGAGGAAAATAGTGAAAAAATAAAGTTAATGTAAATAAGTACCATGTGAGCTAACGTAGGATGCTGAAAACAAAACTGTGGCTACAGTTGTCGAGTAGTCATGGTTGCGAAATTTTGACTGGTGTTGTTGATTCGAAGGTTCCATTTCTGGTGCCACTGTGCCGTTTTGGAAAAACCCGGATAAAAAAAAACTTTTTCCAAAATAAAATTTATGACCTCTTAGGGCAACATTTGGTACTGTTGAAAGTGAAACGTATAGACGTCAACTTATCTTCCCATTCATCGTGTCGATTTTGAAATAAGATGGCAATTCTCGGTTTAAGGTCACGCTAATAACATAAAAACTTTGTTAGACTAGCAGTCCTTAAAATAAAACATTAGGTGCCATTTATAACCTTTTCAATATGCAAAAGCGGTAGACGTTTTCTTTCTCCCATAGACCTAAGGACTATTTATAGCTTTTCTTGGGGTGATTCCATAGTTATTCAATTAAATTTCAAATATTTCTCCAAGTTAATATGCCCCACGTTGGGCACCATTTATAACCTGCCCTCAAAAGTTACTACGGTGGCTAGCTCACATAATTTTAAATAATAATTTTAAATTTAAAATAATTCACATTCTCCTTGAGCACAGTAACAATTACATCAAAACAGTACATTCTATAAAAAAAACCAAAAAAAAGGATTTTCGCGCGCGGACATAGGCATCTACTTCTTCCCCCGAGCTAGCAGGCCGACTGATTAAGTGTTAGAAGAGGGCTCACTATATTGTCTGTTTTTTTTTTTTGCCATTCGTTACAAATTTAATTTTTTATGAAAGTGTATGTCGGAAGCCTTTTTTCTACATAGTTACCATCAGACATTAGTCATAACGGGAAATAAACTTATCTGTAACCTCTTTAAAGACATAAGCCGCCAGTTAAGGCAGCTATTGCTGAACAGCTTTTTGAGGAACTCATCACAAAACAATCTAATTGTGAACCATCAGTTTTTCCAAATTTTCTCATTCATTTTTTTTTAACCAAAGCATCTTTAACAGCGTAAGGCCGGCCACTCCGTGCGCCCATCATTCAATTGTTGAATCCACCTTTTCACCATTCCATCACTTATTTCATTTTCACCATAGCCCTCTACAAGTTCAAGATGCATTTCAAGTGGCATAATATTCCTTACGTTTAAAAGGTGAATTACAGAATGCACTTCATTGTTGGTGGGATCAGTGATCGTCTAAAACATCGTTAACGTACACTAACTTGTGTCAAGTAACACAATCTGACTGTAATGGTGTCAATGTACTGGCAATTAACCAGAGACTCTTGCAAACAAGCGTTGAACTCCGATACTACCTCTGCAGTTGCGAAAGAACTAAACGGTGCATAATTTGTGGAAACGACTCATATGTTAAAATTGTCCAGACTCAAAGTACTCACGTTGCTGTTGTGTGGAAGTTTTAAAAGTGGGCACTATCTGAGGTGTTATCCTCATCCGTTGACGAAGATTCAAAGTTAAAAAGTCTGCATCAATAGCCCTCGTACCAGGTTAATAAAAAACAAATCAAGTAAGACAAAGTGTTGAGTTATTTGTTCTTATTTTTAAAAACTTTTGAATCCGTATTGGGAAATAAAGTCTGTTTGAAAAGTAATCCATGGGATTTTCTTAACAAGATAAAAGTTTTAAGAAAATCCAAGCAATGAGTACCAAAAGAGCTCAGCATTGCTTCGAACAATCACAAGGAAGGCAAGAGTGACTTCTGTTATCATTATATCTTAGAGTACTCCTAATAGAATCTCTCTCGTTGTATACATTTAAATTAAAATATTTTATTCATTAAACATTCTCAGAATACAATCATAATAGAAATCAGAAAATATTACAAAATAATGTTACGAATTTTGTCCAATTTATGCTTAATTTTACCTTAAAATAGTGTAAATAGTTTAAATCTGCAAGTCTAATAAGTTAATATTACTTTGTGTTGCATTTATTTTATGATAAAAGCTGAATTATTCGGAAGCAACGCCGTCCTTCACAATATTATGGCGTTTGCAACTTGGAGAAATACTGCAAACAAAGCAGTGTTGCATCATTTTGACGACCAAATTCAGTGACTTGGTGACAATATAGGCAAAAAGTTTTGGCGACTATACAGGTGCATTTCATAATTACTGGAAAAGTCTATAACATGGTAAAACTTATAGCGAAAGTGTTTTTTTTTTTATTTTGAGAAAGCACATGAAGCAACCGCAATTACGATAAAATATGGACGGAATAGTTTTAGAAATTTAAAATGATAAACAAAAAATAATTAAACAATTCCCCATGGTATTTCTATCTATCTATTTATTTCATATACTAAATATCAATACAAAATTATTACAATCTAAAAAAAAATCTCGTTTTGTTTTGATTTAAAATATTTCTTTTTAAATTTATTACCTGAAGTAAAATATTATTTTTATAAGTAAAAAAATAACAAAAAAAATATTTTAAATATTTTTTAATAATTGATAGTATGGCAATAAAATTAATGGTATTCAATATCTGGATTCGACGATTATTCATGTTCTATGCAATTGCCTTTCTGTAAAAGATGCCAACCATGCCATGCCTTTCTGTAAAAAAGATGAAAGCTCAGATAAGATAGAAGTCTTCCAAGAATAACCTTTATCTAGTAATACGAGCCTGATTGGTGCAGGAACTGCTCACCGCGTTAGGGAGACTATAAATGTATTTGTCCTGGGTCATCTCGAATTCTCAGTGTTCATTACTCGGAATCGTTTGTAATCATATTGACCAAGAACATTCGAATCCTAAATTAGATTAGAAAATCGGGTATACTAGTTTCGCTGCTCTATTATAAGTTTGCTGCTGAATATTTTACATTTAAAAATTAGAAACTTCAATAACTGGACTAGAATTTTGGGGATTTTATTTATCTTTCTGTTAAACACTTTGATATGTATAGATGGTTTCGGATTAGTTTTTTCTTGTTAATTTTAGCAATGTGAGGAATAATTATTCATCATATGTTATCATGATTGAATAATTAAATAATATAGTATCATTCGAAAAAGGAAAACAATTCCATGGCTTTTTTTCTGTGAGTCTCAATGTTTTCATAAATTAAAGTTTTGTTTTTTTGTCATAAGATAGTCTTGCTTGGTTGAAAACTTATCTTTCGTTTTTACTTTTTTTTCTACTTTTCGGAATTTCAAAAATAGTTAGCTAAAAATGAAATATATATATTAATATATTTTGGTAGGTAGTTCTACGAATTTCGCAACAAATATAATTTTTTTTTATATTAATGTCATATTTTCTCTTAAGCTAACTAAAAAAAAGCCGATTAAATTTTCTTAAGAAAAAAAATGCATTCATGTTAAGAAATGTTTTTGCTTCAAAGAAAAACATTTTTTAATAAGAATTTCTGAAAAATAAAATACAATTGTTTTGAAAGAAAAGGGTTTGTAAACACCATAAGAATTTAAACCTATTTTCAAAATATTTATATGAAAGAAAAAAAAAACAAAACAATAAGGTGAACATCCTTTTTGTATTTTATATTTCTCATAAAAAAATTGCGAACTGCAATGCAATTGAAGTAAAAAAT
>BMAV01025947.1:12954-56678 GCA_019973955.1 Trichonephila inaurata madagascariensis
TGCATATTGGGTTGAAAATTTGCATATAATTTATGATTTTACTCAACGTTTCAAAAAATTGGTTATTTTAATTATTTATTTCTTCTTTTTTATATCGTAACTTGGTCCATGACGTACGAGTATTTACATGTTACGGAATATTCTGGTGTATTCTACAAAAAGACGAGCAACACAAGCCAGACAAAGTTCAAAATCGCTCTTTTAACTTATTTGACTGCAGTTAACTATTCCTTATTTTAGATTATCAATAAAAGAAAACGTATAATTAGTTACATTTTTTTTTAACTTGCAACGATTTTACCTTTAAAAAATTCAAACAGTTATAAATCCTTCCTCAAAACCTTTGCCCTTAAGCACCTAATACTACAAAACAATGTTTTTCTAACACATCATATAATTAACAAGAAAAATAAAAAAAAATATATTTTTAAAGTCAATTTCTAGTAAGGTCAACAAAGGAAAATTTTTTTTTTTGTTAATTAAATTTAATTAATGAAATAGTATTTGAAAAAACTGTTTTCAAATCGTGTCATCCACTACAAGTTTAAGAAAGTGTATTTGAACTTGAGTGGTGCCATCTGTTGTAGTTAGTTGTGACTTCGTCAGAAACAAAGCAGAATAAATTTAAAATTTGAAAATAAAATTTAATTAACAAATTAATATTTGAAAAAACTGTATTGACGTCAAGTATACAATTAATATAAGTTTAAAAAAAGGATTTAAACTTCAGTAGATGAATAAAAGAGATTTCATTAACAATTCAAAATTTGAACAAGATATATGTAATATGAGAGAGTGAATTATTTGTAGGAATTGAAAAAAGCACGGATGTTAAGACATATTTTTTAACAGTAAATGAACACTTATTCCTTATTCAATTCCTAATATTAGCTCACACTCTCTATATATCTATTTATTTATCTTAGTTGAATTTTAAATCATTAATAAAATACATTTTAAAGCGCTCGATTGAGCTGATATTTTATATACCTGATTATTTTGGATGACAATACAGTAATTTAATTTATAATTAATAAAAATTAATTGATTAAAACTAATTATTTAAAGAATCACAAATACAGCCACGTTGGCATCATTTTTGGCGACTTAGCGACCCTTTTGGCGATTAGTGTCAAAACTAGAAAAGGTTTTTTTCTCACATTTTAACACTTTATCGACCACATTATGATTTACTGCAGTTTTTTTAATGCAATATTTTTTTTTTGAATCGCTACATTGAAAAAACTAAGGGATATACATAAACAAAATACTCAACTTTGGGAAATTTAATTAGTTAAAGCTAATTAATTATTAAAGATATTCATCTGTAAAATTAATTACACACACTGTCCACTTCAAATAAATAGTCAAATCATTTTCTAAGTTTTTCATTAACATACCAAAAAAATATCTTATCACTTGACATTAACGATTTTTTCTGAACAAAAATGACAATTTTCGCTATCCGCTCGAAACTCCATCAGCTGAAAATGAAACTTCTGCTTAAATCTATTCGCCTTCCCCGCTAAAATACTCATCATAGAACCCATTGTGCCATATACCTTGGAAAAGGGGATTTCAAAGAATAGTCCTGCCAAGTATCCTGAGAGTATTGGTAAAAACGGTTATTCTATGTAATTTTAAAATGAGTGGTACTTATAAGTACCGTCGGCCCATAAAGTGTTAAAGTGCTTATTTAAGCTGAAATTTTCTACATATGATTGTTTTGGGTAAAAATACGATGACTTTTTTATAATTAATTAAAATTAATTGACTGAAACTAATTATTTAAAAAATTGCAGATAGAGCCACGTTGATTTCATTTTTAGCGACTTGGGTCAAAACTTTAAAATATTTTTTTTCTCACGTCTTAAAGCATTTAGTTGAACTGAAATTTCATAGACACGATTGTTTTGGATGACAATACGATACCTTTAGGTATCCGACTATGTTCGGAACCATTATTTTAAAAAAACGCATAAATGTATAATTTTCATGATATTTAGTGTCACTTAGATTAGAAGACATGTATAAAATTGTTTTAAGGACATTATGACAAAAAAATTATTTAAATACAATATTTTGCCAAAAAATTAACTTAGAATAAACTTTTTTCCAAGTGTTCTCCTTTTGTAAAAAATGCTTCTATTGTATTAATATTTTGACTGTATATAGATCAGACCGTTGTACAGAGGCTCAACTATGATTTTCACAAAATTCACATTATTTTCAGAGTTTCAAGCATTTGAAATAATTATCGGCGTATTTTCATAAAATTTCTCCCTTCTGGTTTGGTAAAACATGGATAAACCGACTTCCAAGTTATGCATTTCAAAAATTCTAGTTGAGCCTCTGTACAGAGGTCTGAGCTATATACAGGCAAAATATTATTATATTAGAAGCATTTTTCACAAAAAGAAAATATTTTGAAAATGTGTCATTCTATGTTAATTTTTTGTCAAAATATTGTACTTAAATAATTTTTTACTGTAATACTATTCTTAACCCAATTTTATATACATTGTCTAATCTAAGTGCCGCTAAATATCATAAATATTATCCATTTACACGATTTTGCAAAGACTCGGTTCCGAACGTAGTCGGATACATTCATGATAATTAATAAAAATTAAATACCACGTATTATTGTGTTTCTGTCATATGTATATACATATTTATATTAATTGTAACTATTTAATAAAAAATAGCTAGAATAAAATTTTCTTTGTTTATCTAAGTAAGAATTGAGTTAATTTTTTTAATTACTTGTTTTTACAATGATCAATATGTAATTTTTAAAGCAAATGCATGTATCCAAGGGAAGAATGTAAAATTACTGATATTGACTTGTACTGCTTTCATATTGCTGGGTCGGGGGTACGGACACTTGCCTGCATGTTATGAATTCGAATCCTGGTACCACAGAACTCCTAGCTTGTAGAAAGTTAGGTCCTCTGTTAATAGCTCACCCGTCGCTTTCAGAGCAGTGATCTTCAAACTGTGTTACGCAGAAAAATGGAATTTCATGGGCATACATAGGGGTTCTACAAGTCATAATAAAAAATCAAGCAGACAATTATAAATGTGTACTCAAAAGGATTTACATGTCCTCCATGAAATTTGTGTAATTACAAACATCTGAAGCTCATTCCAGTCCTAAAAACTGAAAATTTTATTGAAACATAATATAACTTTATTTTGCAATAGTTTTTTTCAATTTGTTTGATATTACAATAAGGTAATATTTTAACGTGTTTATGTATATATATATATATATAAAATAAAAGTGGAGAAGTTCTTGAACCCACAGTGCTAAAAAAGGAAGAAATTGGAATTCACAAGATACAACAAATGTAGATACCTATTATGATTTCTAAACCTGTCGCTGAATTAGGCCAGTGATTTAGGGTTAGCATTGCTTTATGTATCTAAGCTTCCCCGTACAGCAGAAATTTTTGACATAATAGGAAAGAAAAATAGAACTATGTTGAAAAGTTAATATATATATATATATATTTAAATGTATCATGAATCGGATTATGAATATGCTATAGTTTACTATCCCTTGTTTCACAAAATAATTTTGTACTCATTAGTTTAATATTTTACTAAACTAAATAACTTTCTAATGGAAGATATACCTTTTCATTAGTGGGAAAATACAGAGAAAAAACAATTTATCGAGACATTTCAACAGATGCGACGTTTAAATCCAAATTTAAGCAATGACAGCTCCTATAAATTTTAGGTTGCAAATTCATACAGAATGCACAAAATTTCTCTCTCACACTGCTATATACATTTCACTACGTTTCAGAAATAACGAAATTAAATGAAAAATATTTAACAATGTATGTGGCAACAAAAAAACAAAATATAAAAATAAATTATACCTAGAATGTGAAATGACAGCAAATAATTTGAAATAACCTTGTCTTCGACAGTTTGTGTAAAAAAATACAAGCACACATATTCCTTTACTAACTATAATGCATGGATGGGTGACAAATCCCAATTTAATAATAATAATTAAATTATATTAAAAAAATATATTCATTCTTTAATACCTAGTATAATATTTTTATTTACCCTTAAATAAAGTTCCGGTAACATGTTGGTTTGCTTTAGTGCTTCTCAAATTTTCAATATTTGTGACTCAATTTTCAATCATAATTTTCATCGCGCTCCCCTCCATTCAATAACAATATATTGAATTCAATAACAATATATTTTGACGCTAAATCTTCAATATTACTTTAATTATAAACCGTACAAATTATCAGGATAAGTATTAAATTCTGTATTAAATATTATACATGACAAGCCCATGGTGTCACTGTAATTATTGCACTTGTTCTTAATTAAGTATACTGTTAAATTAACTATTAAATACATTATACAGTACTGATATATTTATAAGTGCTTTATATCACTGTAAATGCAAATTTTACTATGTTCGAATGTACTTCGTTTTATTTCCCTTTAGTAAAAAAATAATATTTTGTTTTTGACTTTTGAATATGCTCGCCCCCCCGCAGGGTTACCACGATCCCCAGGGGGCAAGCCCCTCGGTTTGAGTTATACATGTATTTACTTTAAAAGTTATTTTAAGATAAATTTTTTTCAAAGTGTGTGTGTGGAATGGGGTTCCACGAAAACATCATATAGCTCTAAATGTTCCATAAGTCGAAACAGTTTGAATTCCACTGCTTTAGTGTAACTATGTTTAGAATTTTCGTTAATAAACATTAACTCATACTTTAGGGTGAACTCCATACAAATTTAAAACCAAAAAAACGTTCCACTCTATTAATAAATATAAATTGCCTGAATACACCGTGTGAAAATTAAGAAGCTTTACTCTAAGGAGCAAAGCATTCATAAGAAATGAGTTCTGAATATTAAGTACCAAAAGAAAGGGATAAAAAAGCAAGTATTTCAATCTGTGGCTTTCTTTTTTAAGTTTGCAATCGAACCTTTTTATAATAAAATATTGCGTTAAGTCCTAAGCGTACCATAAGTTAATTTAATAAGAAATAAATTTAAGCCTTATTTCTTCACATAAACAGTTCAGTAAACAACTGCCGATAGAAGATTTTTCAGATTTATCTAATTTTCTCTTGTGTTTTTTTCTCAATGTGCTTCTTGATTTCATTTTTCGCAACATATCCATTTTATTTGTATAAGGAAAAAGTAAAATCACTTGTGGGAAAATCACATTAGCATTCACATTGTTTTTGTTTTATCAACAGAATGGAAAAAATATCTCTTGAAAAATGGCAAAATTATTTCCATGTTTACACAACATATAGTTACTCTGGATTAATTGTTTCAGCATTCTAAAACGATTCCTCATCAGTAAAAAGTTTTTTCATTATATTTCGATTATAGCTGTTTAAAAAGTACAATATTGGATTTTATATTAATAAAAATTCGTCATCCTAAAGAATTTTAAAAATTTTCAAGGGAAAACTATTTCGAACAATTAAAAAAAATGTTTCAGAAAAAAATTAATCGAAAATATGTTACAGTTAAGTTTAAAATTTTAAAATCATAATTTCTCTGAACTCAATTAAATATTAGACTTTTAAAAATTCTAATTAGATCAAACATGTTATCAAACCATAGATTGATAATTAATACAAATTTTTAAATGTTAATGGATACGGGTTAGGTTTGTGTGCATTTAATATGGTACATTATTTTTTGAGGTAGCTATTGCCGGTTACAGGCGATTTAGGCTGTTAAGAAATGAAAAAGAAAAATAATTATTCATCTTAAAAAGCTTTGCTTCTATAGCATAATTAACAAACACTGTTAAAAATAATATGAATAAAACTTGGGAACTGTTTCTTTAAAATAATAACTCTCTTCCAAGAAGTTTAAGAAGTAATTTCGCAAATAAAACTTAAATAACATATAATTAATAAGGGGTGTTGCATGCGTGTGGTTTGTTTATACCACAATTTGCAGGATTTATTTATACTGAAAGCGCATACTAAAAATATTTGAATATAGCTCAGAGGATCAATCCTCAGATGAATTTTAAGCACAAATAAGAGTCTTCAAAGAGAGTGAACTCAAAAGTACTTATTAGGTAAAATCAGACAAAAAATTAAAACTCAGGAAGTAATTGCTTTAAAAAGGAATATAATAACTAAACATTTCTTCACTTCACTCATCACCTTTTTTAACCAAAAAACAATTCAAAAAAATTGATTTAGTTTCATATAATAAAACCTGATACAAAACAGAATGGTAAAATGATAGTATTTTGTTTTAATTTTCGATTTTTAAGAATTTACACGTAATTTTTTTTTTATTTTATAACTTTAAACACCGTACCCCTAAGTGTTGCTTTTTGTAAGTACTATCTGCAACCAAAGAAGAATGTTTCATGTATACATTAAAATTTTTTTCTCTCGCGCTTACTAAAATTTTTGATGCTCATTATTTTTCAAACTGTTGAGTTCTATTTTGTATGGTACAATTTGAGGCATGAAGTATTGATAAGTCCTAAGGCAATCCGAGCAGAAATTTTTTACTCAATTTGGATTTTTTCTCTATTTTCATTTCTTCTAGAGCAACAAACTATATGTTGTCTTGCGGGCCTCAATTTTTCATTGATGAGTTGATTCAATGATTCATTCATTGATTCAATAGTTTCGATTAAATGTTTCTCTGCCAGTCTTAGAGGATAAGACTCAAAACTTGGTCACCCACGTCTGAAATTTTTTCCTGAATTATATTTTTCAATAATGTGGTCAATGAGATCAAATTTTAAATTTTATTTGTGTGTGTGTTTCGCCAGCGTCGCTAGACTGTAACAGAATTAAAAAGAGAGCAAAAAAATTGTCAGTTTGAAGAACAAGGAGCAGCCAATTCAGTAAAGAACAGTGCCATCTCTTGTTGAAAAATATAACTATTTTACCCATAAGCTTTTCCAAATCAGGATTTTTATTTTTTTAAATTTAAAAAAAAATAAATTTCTTTTTGTAAATTTGATTATAAATATCTTTTTAATTTGGGGATTTTATTTTCGATGGAATGCTTATCTAAGAGACAGAGAGAGATAATTTTAATTTAATAACTATAATATTCAGAAATTTATTTCATTATTATGCATTACAAAATCATTTCTGAGCTTAAGAACTGGAAGTACATCTGAACAAGTTTTGATGGTGTTTCTCTACTTTCAGTTAGTATTTTATTCGTATAAACTAAGGGAAAATTTTAGTGGGGCATTTAGGTAAGAAGCACAGTGAGGTAAATGTATAACTAAACTTAGTGGTGCAACAGCCTTTGACGGACAAGGTCTACTATGCCCATATCAGTATGCGTGATTTTGGGCCCTGAGTTGCATGAGCAGATGTTCCGGTCAGGTGGTCAGTCTGAAGCGAAACCCCAAGTGTCATGCTTCCAAGAAAGCTTATTACTAACTTATAGACCCACTGAAGGGATGAAAGGTTGAGTCAACCTTGTCCAGACCGGGGTTTGAACCTCGGACCTGTGGCGTGGAATCACGATGCACTACTACATAGCCACACTGGGCTCCTGAGATAAATATATACGATTACAATATATTTTTCATTTATGTTTATATTTTAATGTACATTAATACAGTTAGAAGTATCACAAAAAGTAAAATAGGATGAAATAAAAATACAAAAATTGAAAATGGGGCCGTTTTGTTGAAAAAATGTATGATAAATTTTAAATTGACATTTTTTTTCACCTGTCTAACTCATAACATATCTTATTTTTCTTTACAAAATACCTTTCACATTTTTATAGAAACGTTTATTATTTTTCATCATACTAAATCTTAACATATTTCTAAGTATTAAGTAATTTCATTTGTTTTGGACAGATGATTCTAACATTAACAAATACTAGCGGTAAAATTTCACCTAAAGTCAAAAGTTTAAATCAATTTATATTTATAATCAAGAAAATATGAAGTTTTATCTCAAACTTTATAAGATAAAAAGGCCGAGGTAGTTGTATTAATTTTCTGTGAAAAAGGTACCAATTTTTTTGGTCAACTTTTTTGTAACATTTAGATAATCTTTGGGGATTTGGATGCTTCACTTCCAGTTTAATCTAACGGATAAAATGAAATTTTTTTTTTCCGGCATAAAAAAGGTTCAGTTTTTTTTTTCAAATACCCTTGAGAACTCCATGGGGATTTTATTTGTACATCAAAGCGTAATAAATGATATTAAGTGCTAAGAAAACAAGAAGGTAAAGGAGCCTATAATTTAATTTAGAAGGTAATACTTTTTAAAGGATTAAAAATACTCCTCTTATATATAGTGTGTAGAGAGACTTTATATCCCTAATCAATTAAAATAGCTGAATACTTATTCATCAAATATAAAGTAATATAATTTGAAACCACGCACTAAAAGAGAGTATGACCATGATTATTATTATTTTTTTTAATTTTAAAATGCCGTACTTATGTTTTTAAATTGTTAGAAATGTAACAAGGGTATTTAAGAATATACACATATTCTAATATTACGAAATTTTTTTAAAAGAAAAAAAATAGTTTCATAGTACAAATACATAGTAATTTGATGCACCTTTTATTTTTAACAAATTTGATGAAAAATATACAACTTTTATTTTTTGTAACTCTAAAAAAAAAATGGAAAGTTCCAAATAAATAAAACGATTTTCAAGAAATAAGCGAAAATTTTTATGGAAAATAGTTTTGGTTGGTTTAAATTAAATTAAAGTTAAATATTTCTATATTAAATTCGTAAAAAAAGTGTTCAGATGAAATGCATTTTAAAAGTAATTACTGGTGTTTTTTTTTTTCTTTTTTGCTTAAATGATGTTAATATTTGTATTGGTATAGTTTGATTAATAAGAGTTAATGTTTTAGTAAATAAATTTATATTTCGGAAATTCATACGAGACAAGATTTGTTACGACAACTGTATGAAAAAACTTAAAGATACAAAAAATAAAGAAAATAGAAACAAAAAATTATTATTTAAATTTTTTTTTTAATTATAAAATAGAGGAAATTTCTGAAAAATTGAGTACAAGGCAAAATGAGATTTCTATTATGTTTGTGTGTGAATATAATTCCCTTTTGAAATAAAAAAAACAAATTTCAAAGAAAAAAATAAAGAGCGCAGTTTTTTTTAGAAATATGTATACAATTGAATCTATATCCTCATCATTCATTTTCAAAAACGGCATTACATGATGGTCATTACATTGTTTAAAGTGGATCTCTTTACTTGGTCAAAACTTAGAAATATGAATTTTTAGAGTTATATTTACTTTTTTTGGAATAAGAAAAATTCTTAAGAAAAAAAAAAGGACTTTATTTTAAATAGAAAAAAATATTCAGACTGGGATTAAAGTGGATTCTCATTAAGTCTTTTGACATCACTAGTTTTTAATTATACGTTAAACCTTTGATATTGCTAGATTGTATAAACCCCCTTAAAGTTAATATAAAGGAAATTTGGTTTTAAAAAGAAAACAAATATTTTGACACACATTTCATACGATTTTGTAAACTATAAATTTTAAGGTAATAGCAGGACAAATACTATTTCCAATGATAAAATTTGCAGTTCTATGTGAAAATAAATATCGTATATCATTCTCCTTGAATTTTTTTATTAGACGATTTTATATACAAATTTGTATTCAAAAGTCTTAAAAAAAAAGCGATTAATGCGAATTTGAATTTAGGTAAGTATAAAGTATTTATCAGATGTAAATTTAGATTAGTATAAGTATTAATAGTATAGTTGCTCAAAATTTAACAATATTCCTTCGATATACATATTTTAATACCGCACTGTTGATCAATATAAAATTACAACACCAGCAAGAAGTTGTGACATAGCCATCCTGTGATGACTATGACGTTCCGGATCCGCGTAAGCTAGAGGTGTGGGATTATCAAAATGATGAGACATAGTAGTTCTTAATACAACTTTTATTAAGAATAACTTATATTACTTAATTCTAATTTGACAACTTTATTTAAAGTGAGAGTTAACACCCAATTAAACCTTGTATTTAAGTCAGATCACGCAACTAGATCCTTTATCTTAATTATAATAAATAAACCGATTCCTCTAAATACCTATATCAAATATTACCTATTGCAGATCTCCATCCTTCATCTATAGAGAGATATTTATAATTCACTTTATATACGACGATTCCAACTTCTTTATATTGGGCTTCTATTCCTTCCAAAGCTATCGGACTGCTAACTCTTGATCTGAAAGATTCCACACTAAGCTATCTCTAAACTTGCCGCGCTATATCTTATCATCAAAGCTTCTATCCTTTTAAAGTATATATCATTTACATATTTGATCCGTTTCTCTTCTTGGTATTGGGTTGGAAAGGTTTTGCCATTAATCGTGGCCGTCAAAGAACATAGGAGTTATGTTAGCAGAAGGACGCGAGAGACGTCACAAAGTGAGATCTGACTAACGTCAAAATCACATGAAAGGGAAAAAATAAAAGATTAGGATATGCAAATAATTAGTATTTCATTGCATTTAAAAGACGCAGAAGGGAGAAACAACATTATCACCAAGTGTCGGAATTCGATAGTGGCATGATTGCTGCCTATGAAGAGTATGAATTATCACTCCGTGATATTGCTCTTCAAACTGGTCAAACTTCCACTACTGTTATGCGAATATGGAGTCAATCCATTGCTGAGGATCATACAAAATGGCATGCAGGATCTTCACGCTTCTTCTTGACTAAGACGGGAGAGCAAACATATTGTGAGGTTGGCACAACAAAACCGTAGAGTCGCATCACCGATCAATAGTCAAGAAATGAGCATGTTTGCAGCAATCCAAGTATCCGCTTGTACGGTGTTTCGTCGTTTTAAGCAGCATGGATTATCACCACGGTGGATATTATTTAGGCCTCCCTTGACAATGCAGCATAGAGAGAGACGGCCACTCTGGTGTGCCGAACGTCAAAACATGATACAGGAGTGAATCAATGTCATCTTTTCAGACGCGTCATGGTTCTGTAATGACCGCAGACGGGTCTAGAGACCTCAAGGAGACCATTCGTCACCTGCTTTCATTCGATATCGATATAGGGGCTCTACACATGGTGTAATAGTTTGGGCAACCATTGGCTAAACCAGCGTTTCTCAAACTGTTAATAATTTAACAATCAGTTAAGAACAAGTTTAATAATTACCAGTGACCTCATGGGCAGTGGCATAACGTACACCCACCCATCGCAAGGGACCCAGGGTTCTAGGGGGTCTAAAGCTTGATTTCCTGATACCAAGTACGTATCCTTTGTAAAATCCAACTTGGAGGCCCAATACCTGACTTTGCAAAGGGGCTCAAATATTCTCCGTTACGCCACTGCCCCTGGGCTTATCATACACAAAGTTATATACAAAAATTAACACTCGTCTTGATAGTTTGTATGGTTTATAATTAATCCCTAAAATGCCGATTAAAAGTTTTGCGATTCGCTCCCCAATGCTATCGTTTTCCACGTAGGCTTGGGTGTGTGATGTATTGGGGGGGATATAAGGAATAAATAAGCAAATGCTCTGAAATAAGAAAATCCTTCGCAAACACTGGCAAGGCCCTTTTAATGCCGGAATAATTTTATGTATGGCAGGACACAGAAAAGATCGTGCTTCGGAAAGACGTATATATACGTCCGGGGCAATTAATGATTTGGCTGAGCGAGACGTTTATATACGCCGGTAGTACTTAAAGATGTTATAGTAGTATTGTAGATTTAGTGTAAAAGTATAGTATTATTGAATTATAACATTGTTATTGTATGGGGGGGGGGGGGGTATAAAATGAGGATTGAATATTGGGTCACAAAAGTTGAAAGTTTGAGAAGCACTGGGCCGAACGACACGCATATTTCTAGTTTAGATCGAAGGCAATTTGAAATATGATCGTTACATTTCTTATACCGTACTTCCATTGGTTTTACCGCATTATGGAGGCTTACCAAAGGCTTTCTTCTAACAAGATAACGCAAGACTACGCTTTCCACGCCGTGTTCTAATCTCATTCGATTTACCGGGTATTCGACTGTTGCCCAGTCTCCAGATCTTTCAACAAATGAAAACATCCTGTAATAGGTTGCTGAGAGGCTGTGTCCCTACTCCTTTCCAACTAATACGGTAGATGAAGAGGGGCATAGACTTGAAGGAACATCGAATGAGTTGTCCGTTTCTTTCACCCGAACCGACTCAATGCCTAGCCGTGTAAGGGCCATTTTAGCTGAACTCCCTAACTACTTGCAAATTTAATCATTTTGGCTTCATCCCATGCTGTTTACAAACAATAAATATCTTTTCTGTACTTGCCTTCATTCATAGTGATTCAATTTTAATAGTCAACAGTGAATTACTTGAGAAAAAATTCTATTCTGCTTTCAAATATGTAAATAAAAAAGAACACATTTTGCAGGAATATACTTTCAAACATAATGATGTAACATAGATATCCATAGCCAATTATTTAGAATTGTTAATGTTTGCGGTTTTAAATGCCATTAAAATACTTTCAGTTTTATGAGTGTTGGTCATTTTCGATACTTTTAAAATAAATGTGTCATGATAGGCTTAGAAATATCAGCATTGTTTCACAAAAATCTAATATTTAAAATCGAAAACCAATAATGGCATTGAACATGAAAGAATCAGTCTCTAGTTTAAATTACTCCAAATCAATACAACTTGCTGAAGCATTAGTGTGGCTCTCAAATCGATATTCTCTTTAAAAATTGTGAATAACATTTTCATATTACCCATTAAAGCATTTACGGGCTTCAAGCAAATAAAAATTAGATAAAAGAAAGAAAACAGGCTGACATAAAAAAGGATTAGTAAATATACGTAACTCATAATTGAAGTCAAAAAGTAATCTATTGTACTCGAAACAGTTAATAAATTAATTGATAAAACATAAGATTTATAAAAAGAAATATAAGAGCAATTGATTATTTTAAAATCTTTTCGAAAGAGGAAATAATATCATCATACTAGGTAAACATTTTTCGTATTTATTAGAACTCAAAATGCTACATAAATGAAAAAAAAAATTCTTTTAAAAACAGAAATGTTCCAAAATATCTAAAAGTAAGTGATATTCTGCATATTAAGTTTATATACAAATTTAATAAGAACATGTAAAATCTATCTACATAAAAGCGAAAAGCATCTCTTATACTCATCATGATATTTCTGGATCTATTAGACCTGCAGATTTGAAATTTGGCAGGCACAATCTTTAACGGAGTAAATATCCACCACTCTTACGGGGAGTTGGAAACCTCTCTCTCTCTCTCTTTCTATACTTACAATGTTAAATTGGCTGTTTTCGATGTAACTTTTCTCAAAATCTGTTATATGTACATGCGTGAAATTTTTCAAACAATTAAAGTACACCTCTCTCATTATACTAAAATGACTTTTTAGCTAATTTTGCTTTTTTTTATTAAATTATGAAATATTTTATCAAACATTGTGCGACATTTGACCCATTTTTCAAATAAAAAATTTGTAAAAAATAAATTTTTGAGTTTTTTACCAAAAGCTCATTTCAGTATATATTAGACATCATTATAAATATTTCATAAAAAATTTACATACCTGTGAGCAGTAATTTCTCAGAAAAGGTACATCGCACAATAAAATTTACATTTTGAGATAAATTGATTTTAATGTATAAAGTGAGATTTCTAATCGGTTAGGAATTAAAAAAATAAAAGGCTCAATTTAAAATAAACGATACATGTTTCGGTTTACATCAGACGTAACACTTTTAAGCAAAAACAAATTACTTTGTTTTTATTTTTCGCCATTAAAATGGGCCTGGCCCAAATTCAACATTTATTTAAAAATACATTTTAAGGGCTTCTAAATACCCTATAGGTTAAAGTGAGCTATGCTTAGAAAGGTTAAATATATACAATTTGAAAATGTAAAAATCTTAAATTGTCAAAAAAATAAGACTTTAGCTTTCCAACAACCCCTTAAGGGGTTTTGCGAAAATTGACCACCAAAGGGAGTTGCAAGGAATTAAGGGGCGTTATAGATAAATTAATTCCTGTTTTGAACTTTTAGACCTACAGACTAAATTCAGTAGGCATCTTCCTTTCATGGAGTAGAGATCCATTACACTGCGAAAATAAATTTCCAGGGTCTTGCGAGGGTTTAAGTAACATTTTAGATAAATATATTCCCATTTCTAACTTTTAGACTCACAAATTTTGAACATCTATGTTTCTGTCTATGGATAGACATCAGCTAGAAAATGGATTTTGCGAAACCGACCTCCGAGTGGAGTTACGAGAGGTTAAGAAGAGTTATAAGTAAATATTACCGTGTTTTGAAGTATTAAATCTCTACAGACGTGAAATTTGGTAAGCATGTGCCTTTTGTTGAGTAGAGATCCGTTAAGAATGATTTGTGCGTAAACCGACTTCAAAGGGGAATAAGGGAGATGATATAGACAAAATTAAGAAAGGTAATTACAACAAAGGTTTTCAATACAATTGAATACTTATACTCTAGCTGAGCAATCAAATTTATATAAACAGTTTACATTCATACAACATCATGAAATACCCAGTGAAACGGGAGGGTAACAACTAATTACCTCAAATATGCATTATATATGTAAAATACATAAAGTTTGCCCCGATACATTAATAATTTTTTTATTTTATGCAAGAATAAAATATATTCAGATAAAAACAAATTTTCATTTAAAAGGGTTTTTTTTTTTTTGCAATGTGTTACTTAAAACTAAATAAAATTTTACATTTGCCAAACCATTTTTTAATAAATAAGAGATATGCATTACGTAAGTTCAACGCCAGAAAAACTTTATTTTTAACTTATTATAAAAAACAAGAACACCTATTATTTAACCTTTGTTTGTTTTCAAAATGATCATAATACAAATTTCTGCCAAGAAAGACATTTCATTTTTACTTTTGCAGAGCATATCTTTGGACGAATAAAGTTCTTCATTTCTAAGTAGTCTTCAAACACTGCTGTATGTGTAATATTCTGTAAAAATACTCATATATTTAGAGCAAAATATCTAACCCCAATTTATATAATGTTCAATCTTTTATTGCATAGAAGAAATGCCACAAAGTCATTTACAAAATTGCTTCGGAAATTGCTCCACTCAAGAGAAATGCATCTGAAGAGTAAATAAAGACATTTTGGCATCCCAAAGGAAAAGGGTAAAGCAAAGGTTCCTTAATTTTTTACTCGAACGTGCTCTAAACATAAAACAGAGACAGCATATTCCAAATCGTAGATATGCTTATTTACTTAATGTTACCCATGTGAGCCATAAATATAAAAAAAGACGACGCATTCATTCAGAAAACAAAAATTGCCTACAAACTGAATTTGCAAACTAAAAAGGTACCTATCTTCTCTTTATATTACTCTTTGACAACCAAATAAAGAATGAGGCGAGAGGAGAAAAACGAAGAATTAGATTTATATTTATTTTTGTGCTTCTATTCTAACAAGAAGGCGAACATATGTAGCGCAGGCATGATATTCTTTTTTAACTAAGTTGTAATACTGAAGGGAGTGTGAAATAAATCGAAAATGGTTGTATTTTTGTAATATGTGTGCTATATTTATACCAATTGCTGTGCTTTGAGTATTTTTATAAAATTTTGTACTTGATTCAGCTCATTTTTTTCCTTTTATCAAGAAGTAGTGAATTCATACAAAATATGAAGAATGACAATCATCAAGAGTGGAAGCAATATTATTAAAAATGAAACTCTGATTTAAATTTTTTATCCTGAAAGAAATTGAAAAAAAAATGAAAGATGTGTGAGAAATTCTATTTATACTTTAACACCTGATGGAAATAAATCATTTTCTAATATATATTTATGGTTAGGAAAAATATGTATGACCGTTGTTTACAGAAAGATATACCTTCGTAAAATTTCATTGACAAGTTTTCAATATTTTTTTCTGCAGAAGTATTTAACAAACTGAGCAAATTTATTCATGCTAATTTGTTGCTTACCTTTTTAATATATGTTTAATTTCTGCTTTACATATACATTTCCATTTGTCGCATGTATTTCTTTTATAAGACTATTTTGCACCGTTTTCTAAGAAATGTATCTAACGTGTAAAAAATAAGTTGGGTGTAATTTTAAACACATTGTATTTCATTAACATTGCAGTTAATAAATCTCATTTTCCAGAAAAATGAGGTAAATGTGTTAGTTCATGATTAATAATCATTTTTGAAATCATAACAAATTAGTACAAATGGGTTTTTCTTTAAGGTATCTGACTACGTTCGGAACCGTGATTTTGCGAAAGCGCATAAATGGATAATTTTCATGATATTTAGTGTCACTTAGATTAGAATACATGTATACAATTGTTTTAAGGATATTTTGACAAAAAGAATTATATAAATACAATATTTTGGGCAAAAATTTAACTTAGAATAATTTTTTTTAAAAATGTTCTCCTTTTATGACAAATGCTTCTATTATAATAATATTTTGCCTGTATATAGCTCAGACCTCTCTACAGAGGCTCAACTAACGTTTTTGAAATATATAACTTAGAGTGGTTTTATCCATATTTTACGACAACAGAGGGGAGCATTTTTAAGAAAAAAACCGCCGATAATTATTTCAATGGGTTATAACTCTGAAAATAATATGAATTTTTCAAAACTCCTAGTTGAACCTCTGTAAAGAAGTCTGAAATATATAAAGTCAAAATATTATTATAATAGAAGCATTTTTTTCACAAAAGGAGAACATTGTGAAAGAAGGTTATTTTAAGTTAATGTTTTGCCAAAATATTGTATTTAAATAATTTCTTTTTGTCAAAATGTCCTTAATATAATTTTATACATGTAATCTAATCTAAGTGAAACTAAATATCATGAAAATTATCCATTTATGCGCTTTTTTAAAATCACGGTTCCGAACGTAGTCGGATACCTAAAATTTAAGTAAAAGATTATTATCTGGACTTTAATTGCATAACATGTTTACAATTAAATGTTTTATAGAACAAGGATCTAGAAAGTTATTTTTAATCAAAATTTTAAGTAAGATTGTCGTTTTTGTATTGATTACTATGGACATTAACGAAATAATTTAGGGATTTAATGAACAATGATATATATATGTATGTATATAAACTTCCTGAACAATTCATCCGTTCAATGTCATCCTCTTACAGTTGATTAAATACAAGTTTTGTGGTATTAAAAAAATGATGCAAAATGTTGAGCTTTTGGGATTTCCTTAAACTACCTTTCATCTTATTTGTGCATTTCCCCGAATCCATATCTTTTATTAATGTAAAATTAGAAATATTTTTTAAAGAGAGTGATTTGAAAGAATGCATTTTTTTAAATTTCCATATAAACCTTCATTTAAGCATCTTATTTATTTTTAAAATAAACCAAACCTGCAGCAGGAAAGTTGCGTTTTTATTGCAATTGCGATATAAGTAATACAAAATTTATTACTAATGTTATTGGTAGTAGAGGTGAGCTGGGAGAAAAATATTTTATAAACAGCAACAGAAAAAAATACATTAACGTAGTTATGGTATTAAAGTTTTTAGAGCCTTATAAGATAAAGTAAATTATCTTATTATCACATACGTCATCAATCACTTCGATATAATAAAACAATTTTCTATAAACTCATTTCATATCTTTTTCATTCAATCTACTTCCACGGCCTACTGCAATTCTTTATTGTTTTGACCATTGGGAAAGTCTGCCAAGTGTTTTCGTTAATTTAGAGTTTCAAAAATAATGTTAACATGTAGAAAATTATTACTTGTTTACAGGTTTATTAAAGGTGATTGAAAGTGTACTAAAGTGTTAAATACTTCTCAAAGTATTTGATTTTTATTAGTTTGCTTTTGCAGGCTTGCAGTTAAATAATATAAAATAACTAATATTTGCTGTGTAGGTCTCTTTTAAAATGTTTCTTCATTAAAAATATTTTCGAATTCTTGAATACAGGGATTAACAAGATCTGGGTTACTTATGTTATGTTAGGCAAATGATAAATCTTATGTAAATAGAATGCCAAACATTTTTGGCAAAGTTTCACCGGTTCCTTTATTACATAAGGTAGGGTTGTTCAACCCGTGATTCGTGGGTCACGAAAGGCCCGTTGAAGGCATGTTTGTATCCCCTCACTTGATTTCGAGTGATTTTTAAAAAAAATGCTTTTGTTTTTTGACTCGAAAAACGCCATTTTTTCTGTTTTTCTTGATATTTAAAGCATTTCATTGATATTTTAGATATCCATTTAAGATGAATTTTTCTGAAAAAGACAAATTTTTGAAAAAATTTTCTGGATCTTAAACAACTTAATATATAAAAAATTCTCCCTCTGTATAAAATCTCAGAAATGTCAGGAGAAAAGGTGGTGGACTCCTATCTTTAACAGATTTGCAAATTATTTAATTCGACATCAATTTTACTTTTTTGAAACGTATATTCATACATACAAAATTGTTAGCACTCTCTCTTTCTTTAGAATCAGTTGTAGTCTTGTAAAACACATCTCCCTTCTTTATATAAAAATTTCCTGACTACAATATTTTTTGACAGTCGTGTGGCCTGCGGTTCATTGTGAATTTATTGATGTAGCCCGCAGATCATTGAATACTTACTAATTTAGCTCAATCACTAAATGTTGAAGAGTCCAAACCTAAAGTAACTCTTGCTGGTATGTACTTGAGATAAATATTATTTAAAATATCTTAAAAATATTAGAATTGGTGACAGATTGGGATCATTCTAAATCAATAGTTAAGGTATCCGACTACGTTCGGAGCCGTGATTTTAGAAAAGCGCATAAATGGATAATTTTCGTGATATTTAGTTTCACTTAGAATAGACTACATGTATAAAATTATTTTAAGGACATTTTGACAAAAAAAAATTATTTAAATACAATATTTTGGCACAAAATTAACTTAGAATAACCTTTTTTTCCAAATGTTCTCCTTTTGTAAAAAATGCTTCTATTGTATTAATACTTTGCTTGTATATAGCTCAGACCTCTGTATAGAGGCTCAATTATGATTTTTGAAAAATTCACATTATTTTCAGAGTTACAACCATTTAAAATAATTATCGGCGTTTTTTTCTTAAAATTGCTCCCCTCGGTTGTCTTAAAATATGGATGAACCCACTTCTAAGCTATAGATTTCAAAAATTCTGGTTGAGTCTCTGTAGAGAGATCTGCGCTATAAACAGGCAAAATATTATTATAATAGAAGCATTTTTCACAAAAGGAGAATATTTTGAAAATGGGTCATTCTATGTTCATTTTTTGTCAAAGTATTGTACTTAAATAATTTTTTATTGTAATAATATTTTTAAAACAATTTTATATACATTTTCTAATCTAAGTGACACTAAATATCATAAATATTATCCATTTATACGCTTTTCCAAAATCACGGTTACGAACGTGATCGGATACCTAATGAAGCAAAATGTTTACTCATCTGTCAAAAAAATAATTATAATTTTCATTAAACACTTTTTGGATCATTTAAGTTCTGAATTGTATAGTATAGCTACGAGTATGTGGTTTCTAGGTGAGAAAAATAAAATTTAGTTTAAAAAATTAAAAATGAAACACCATTTATGATTTCTTATGAGAATTAGGATTCAGAATTAAACGTAAGTGACTTTTCATTAATTAAAATTATAGATATCATAAGCATATACTCGTCTATATAAAATTAATACAATTGTCTTTTTATCTCATTTACTGTTTTCTTTTGTAAATGCCACTTAATTATTCTATGATCAAAATATTTTTTTAATTAATGAGAAAAGATGTGTCTGAAAGTAGTGTTCCACTATCTTGCACTTTTTAGTTTTTCTGGTGAAAAAAAAATCAGCAGAAAATTTACAAGTTAATTCTTTTCTTACTAAATAATGTCTTACAGCAGTTTTTTCGTGCTATATATTTTTTGAGTCATTTTATTGAAAATTAAGGGATATACCTAAATAAAAAATCCAATTTTTTGGAAATTTAATCCGTTAAAGCTAATTAATAATTACTTTGGTTATTTAAAGTACCATCAGTAAATGAAAGGCTAATATATTCTCATAATACAAAAATACCATATGACTTTTTATAGTAATTTTAATTCTTAAAAAAGGCTAAATATAACTAGAGAACACTAATATTTTATAGCACAAACATTTATTTTTGAAAATTATAAATTTTTTAAAATACTTTAGTAATGACTTTACAACACAAGAATAAACATTGTTTAACTACATGGACGAACAGTAAACACGAAGTGATTCTTCTAACATCCATGGAACTGGCGGTATCACAAAGTACCACAAGGTGATTTAACTATAAAATAAGTTATATACACTTTTCTCTTAAAGTAAATGGTCAAATCATTTTCTAGTCTTAACTAACATATAAAAATAAATATACTTTCTGATTTTAATTACGTTTGCCGAAAAGTCGATCTTGGCAATCCGTTCAAAACGGCAGCTGAAAACACATCTTCTGTTTTCAAACTATTCACCTCTCCAGCTAAAATACTCATGATAGAGTTCCTGCTATGTACTGTCAGAATATTCGTAAAAATGGTTATTCTATGCAAATTTAAAGTAGTTGAATCCTATAAATACCATTAGTAGATAAAGTGTTAAATGTGATTGCAAAAACTCATTTTCAAATGATATATTCGTTGTTTCAAAAGGACTTATTTTATTGACCTTACCAAATAAAGCTATCTTTTTATCCAGCATTAGTGTATTTGAATGAAAACACCAAAATAACTTTTTTTTTATTGTACAATTTATACATTATGCTTCATTTATTTGTAATAAAAATCAGAGTTGCGTAATTTCACATCAGTGACATAATTCATAATCTCAGAAAATTTTTTGATGATCTTTAACAGAATTTCATGAAAGCTACAAACCCTGTACTCATTTTGATATTTAATATTCTAAATTCTATTTTTACCAAATATTTGCAGCTGTAAAATGTTTGATATATTTTTAAAGAAAAATCTAATCTCAATATATACCTATTCCAATTCAAACTTATCATTTGAACTTGCCTTTGAAAATATCATACAACTGTATATAAATCAGAAAGTGAAACAAAAACATTAAAAAAATAATAAAACGTATTAATTTTATACTTAAAGATCTCTGAGAATTAGGATCAATAATATCTTTTAATGTCCTTAATTGTAAGACATCTAAAATAAAAGATATGTCTTTGCATTGTTGTGAAACATATTATTATCGACATCAAGTTTGATGGAGGACTTAGTTAAAGCTTCCCAAATTTTAGCTTTACACATTTTTAAACATTTCTCCTCTATTGTACTAAACCAATTATCTTAAAAATTGATCGGGACAAAAGTCAATAGCATTTCAACAGTTTCATTCTCTTATGCACTGATAAATAAACAAAAGATACATCCTTTAAATTAAATTGCATAAGGTGCATATAAGAGTATTGATGTTTCAGAATGTGTGCTTTATTTTAGAATGAACTGCCAGATCAAAATATGCCCCCCTCCCCCAATTTATTGGGCTTTATTTCTCACTTGGTATTCCTAGTAAGGTTCTAGTTTGTGTCTCAAGAGATGAATAATATTTAATGCCTGTATGGGTTGACTAAATTGCTTCTTGTTAATTTTAAGTGTGTTTACAAATATTACAATACTTGGCCTGGTCTGTACAAATTAACAGTTGATTTCGAATTCAGAGTTAAATGTAAAGGCTTGGAATTCCCTAGATTCATTTTAAACTTAATAATGTCGTAAAAGTAATGCAACCGAGAAGAGCACATTGAATAAGACTGAGAATGTACACTCCCTTTATAAAGTGGGCGAAGTTAATAATTAAATAAGTTGGCAAGTGTAAATTGTGCAGTTAATTTGGGTTCCACATCTGTATAAGGATGTGTTAAATGTCGGCTGCTCTAAATTTAGACTACTAAGCGGAATCGTAGGCTTAAGTTTAATATTCCTTCTACGTTGTTTTAAGATTTCTCTGACATATGGATATTTTCATTTTAATGCTCTACATCTGGGTTTAAGTCTTGGAGCGATTACAGACTCGCCGCGTTGCGGTCGTGACTTGGAATTTCTCATGTTGGCGTGATACAAATGTTTGTAAAGTGGGGTACCGGTTCAGGTTTCATGGTTGTCAGTTAACTGCTCTTTAAAATTACGAACTCTATACAGAAGTAGCTCAAGAGTAACAACGAGTGAGAATTATAATAAAGTTGCACTACAAAGCTATGCGAGGGATATTGCTAATGGGCCTCGTAATTTTGAACCATGGTCCAGAGTGTTCTCCTAACTTCCTCATCACAGCAACGCAAGAGCGTTTGAGCCTTGGCAGGTTTAACATGCAGGGACCCCCTCTACATGGGGGGTTTTCAACGGCACAAGACTCAAACTCGTGATACATCAGCCTCGACCTTCATCACTGGGCTTACGTGACCCCTACTGTCGCTTCGAGTGAGTGAATGAATATTAACGTCGCACACTATTCAGCTGCTTCAGGGCTTTTGGACTTTTGCTTCAAAATGAGGCATTAAACATTCATTCAAGATCAGATAACTTAATTGTTACACAATACTCAATATTTGCGATTTATTTTCCTAAATTAATAAGACTAGAATAGTACTGAATTTATAGTCTCTGTATTTCACTCTTCTATAATTTATTGAAAATTAATACTTATGTGTGGGAGAGAGAAAGAGAAAAAAATAACCGTAGAAAAATGAGGGAGTGGGTGTTAAAAAATCCACACTAAAAAGCAAAACGAGCACTATTAGTAGTGAACAGCAATAAAGTGACCAGAACGACACCTGAGCTGTGGCACTTTACACTTCTACATTCTTCATCATGCCACGGCAGATTTGAACTGTCTTCAGTAGTACTAAGGCTCTTGCAGATGACACGCTGACCGCGAGTTCGTGACCATGGATATTACGCCAAATACACAGTGTTGCTTTTTCAAAATGAAAATGGCTGTGGTATCCTAGTGGTCAAGATCACAGACTCATGGCTGACCTGTCAAGAGCTTGACATTAGTGACGCTGAAGACCCGTCATATAGAGGGAGCCGATACAAGTTAAATTTGTCAAGGCTCAAACAATCCCCCGTTAGTGTAGAATTTAGGAGAGGGGGCGTGATAGCTCTGGTGTCGTCTTCCTCAATTGAACATGGTTCAAAATTACGAGAGCCAATAGCCGTCGTGCAGCTTTATAGTGCGACGTTAATTTAGCTCTCACTCAAAATGGAAATAATGAGTTTTTATGTTTAACCCACTCATTATATTTTCTAATAGTATTTTGGTGTATTTTTCTCATAATTTTTTAATTGTTTCATTTTCCTATTTTTCTTACGGGCGTAAAATCTATAAAACATCTACTATGAGACAAATAATGCGAGAAATTCAGATTTTGAATAATCAATATGTAATCAATAAAATCTTTTAAATTGATAAAAACTAGCTGTTATATATAAAAATATATATGTTTCCGGTAAAAATAAATTACTAATATATAATTTTTATTTTTTAAGTTATTTAAATTTTTGACATTGTTTTGCACTCGTGGAAGAAAATATCATTTGCGTATCATATGTTTCTTTTTAAAGATATTCTTAGAGTTCCGAAAAAAATACGATAAAAAAATTTTATATAAGAAACTAATTCTATGGATACTATATCGAACTGAAAAGTAAAATGAAAGAAATTGAAAGTTGGTGAATTGGAACGTTCTGCTGCGAAGGCAAAACTGGAACTGAAACATAAATTCTGGATACAAGTTATTTTTCGAGTATTTCTGGTTTTCTAGGAGCCTGGGCTTTTTCTTATGATTGAAGAATAGATCTCGAATGCATAGGGTTTGGAATGCAGAATGAAATATGGATAGAGTTCGAAGTTTCATAGAATGGAATTGCACAAGCAATATAAAATTTATATTCCACAGTAATACACATTGAGCAGAATCTGACTATTTTCATGCATCTTTTAAAATCTACATAATTTTTTTCTTTTACATTTATTTCGAATGTTATGCATTACTCTTTAAAGCCCGTTGGTACGTTTGCAGTACCACATTGTTTCCTCATTTATTTCGACTTTGGTACAATTATCGTACCAAACAATTCAAAAATAATGTTTCCACCAATTTTTCTAGAAAACTTTTTGGTATCTTTTTTTATGAATATCTTGGTAAAATGGTTGTACCGTAATGGATGTAAAGTAAAGAAATATTTCTGGTACAGCATATCTAATGCTGAATTTTAAAAGCGAATTCTTTGATATTCTACAAACATATAACATCATATGCTTCAAAAACATTACCGTGCAACTTGTTGAGGCAGATACGGTAAATATATCTGGTAAGGTAAATATATAAATCATATTCACATATATTTTTATTGCTTAGGGCATAAGGGTTTTATTCAAATTTTGCATTTTCACACATTTTACCTCTGTTAGAAAAGAAAGAGACTTGCTAGAGTTAAGAGTTTGATCTCTCAATTTGAATACCACAAAATATGAAATTATTTTTTAATAAGTTATAATTGTAGAACCTATTTAAAGAAAGAAAAATGTCATTTTATATCATAGTCTCAAGTTAGCTACGTATCTTGAATGCAATAGATGCAATTTTCGCTGCGTGAACTTACAGGTAATTTTCAAATATGTATTAAATCATTATTTTTCTGGGAAAAAACATTTTAATTAGCAAGAGAAAGCCCTAAGTTCCCCAAATAGGGTTCACGTTCCATGATACGCCTCTTAAGAATTATTATAAGATACTTTGTAACACTAATGAGGCTCAATTCGATATTCCACTTTAATATGCAAAAAAATGCATTAAAGTACTTGAAGGAGAGCGTAATTAGAAGTTATATAAGTAACTCGAGTAGTTAGAAAGATAATTAAGACATGTAAGTAAAAAAACATGAAGTATGCTGTAATATGATCTCTCTTTATGTCTCTGACTCACGTATTAAATTGTTTAATGAGAACTACATAATATAAATTAATTTCCGAATAAATGTATAGCTATTTTATTACCACAGAAAATTTTCCATACCCAGTTAGGTAAAAAGAGAAATTATACGTATTACTTTAAATGCTTTTCTTATAGCATAAATATCTAGGAAAATTTTAGTTCTTATTTCAGTGATCAATGTTTATTCAACCACGAATTTTTTCAGAGGTAAGCTTGGTCAACACTATTCTGTTAGAGTGGGATATTAAGATTAGAATTCTTCATGAAAACATCCAGTATCAATTTATACGTGTCACGCTTATACATAAACCATGAAATCCTTAAGAATTCAAAACGGGTAGATCTCATAAATCACTTGTATTTGAATGTTAATCAGCCCTTAATGTTTGTATATGTCGAACTAAGAAGTGATAAAGGATTTCCTATATCAGTTTGCAATATATTCTGCCGGGCGTCTATCATCAAGTCCCAAATACTCGCTTCCTACTATTGTCCTATGCATAATCTAGTTGCTGGTTCTGGAGGAATATAAACAGCATGACGTCAGTCGGGAAAGGGGAAAGTCATATTGTGCCTGACATTATCTTGTTGGAGTTTAACCGCGTAATGATGCTATGGAGGATAATGCAGTCAGCCACATGTCATCAGCAAATAATTCATAAAGAACTACGTAGGGTGACTTAAGATGACATACTGTCGTATGAGATAGTATTCAATACCATCACACATAAGAGATAATGGGTGCATGCCACTGTAAACCATAACTTATTAAGGCTAATGACTCCAGAACCGATAACATGAACCCTAAGGCCATCAGCTCCAAAAGTGAAGCTGAGCACATCTTAACCACCAGAATTTGCCAATCTGTTGGCAGCTATGAGGATCTTCTCTACAGCATTACTTTAGACCACTTATGTTGTGTGGCTAGACAGATGACTTAAAGGACGATAGAAGCTTAACCTCCCCTCCCCCAATGTAAGTGTTGTGGAATGATGTAAAGACTTAGAGCATTTGATAATGATACTGTTCAAACCGGATGAGACTTTTGAAAAATTTTCTGATTTTGCCTCGCATCCCTGTACATGCACTTTAGCCATCAGAGCTTTCAAATTGCCATTGTAGAAAGCCTTTAGACCACCATGTCCATACGTTACGTCTTGTCATAATCAATCAGCTATACACGCATCTCGACTGGGCAACCACGTTTGAACTCATCCAATTGGCTATAAAATCTTTCGCAAGGCATTATTGTGTGCGTTTCAAAGAACTTCAAAGCTGTCAGTGAGGGAAAATAAAACGTCCGAAACTGTCACCTGTTTTATACAATGCTAATGCCTATTAAAAGTAACTTCGACTGATGTTAGTATTCTCTAACCTTTAAAATTTAATAATATTCATCTTCATAAAAAAGAATCTGTGCACAAAACTCGAAATGAATGGATTATTTTAGAGGTCCTATTTTTTTTTTTCTTTTTCCTTTTTTAAAAGTGTAGGTATAAAAAAAATCAAAATACAATTTAAGACATTCCTTTTAGGTTTCTTCAACGAAAAATCTTAAATTCTCAGTATGAAAGCATTCCTCAAACCTATTTCTCTTCATAAAATGTTATGATTTTAACTAGTAAAAACTAATTGAATTCTGTATGAAACTGACAAATTTTTCTTTGCCCGGTTAAGTATCTATATGTTTTAAGAATAATTTATATATTCAAATATTTAAACAGATAAGGAATTTCTGTTACATAGAGTTCCGCTTTAAAATAATAAACAAAGGAGGATTTTAAGTATTTATCTCGAAATAAATAATTAGCTTTTAAAATTGAGTACATTTGGAAAGTATATGTTGCTTGAAAATCATAACGACATGATATGGAGTTGATGGAAATGTCTAGAATCATTAGACAAAATAAAATAGAATTGTATTAGTAGTAAAGAATAAAGAACATCAAAAAAGGAGTGAGAGAAATTTTTAAACCTTGAAAAATAAAATAAAGTTTACAAATATTTCATTTAGATTTTAAAGTAAGATTGACTTGCCAATTACCAGGAGTTAATTTTTTTATCAATTAATGTGGTTATTGATAAATGTTCTACGTTACTTCATTCAAAATAAAATCATTAAAAATACATATATCTAAATTATATATTCAGAAGTATTTTCTGTAAAAATGCATTAAAAATTTTAATGCACTGAGAAACTGCCACGTAAAAGCAATTTATAAATAACATTAGCAGCATTTTATTAAATGGAAAAAAAATAATATTCTCAAAAATAATAATAAAATAAATTAATACAAAACTTTATGTTTCAGTTTTTCTTACAATTCCTTTAAGTTTTGAATGATTACAGAAAATAAAATGAATTCAAATTGTTTCTCATCAGGTTTGCAGAATTCTTAGGTCGTTTTAAGTACAGAAAATGTTAGAGGTTTTCAAAACTTTTTTTCTTCAAACATTTACTTAAGAGGATTGAAGACAAGCTATTTTACTAAAATTAGAACCTTACTCTTTTAATGTAAGCAAATTCCACTATTTACTACTAGAATAAGAAATTCAATTATTTCTCCATTATCTCATCATTTTTAAGGCAGGAAAATGAACCTCGCATCATAAAATGATAGATGATAATGAATTGTAATTATTATAAAAATGTGATATAAGAAGAAATTTTTCATTCAATTCAACTATAGCACATTGTATTCCTAATAGGAGTCAACATTATTAAAAACAATTTCAGGGTCTATTAGAAAACTATTTGAAAGGAAATAAATAGAATTTTAGTTTTTACACCAGTTGCAAATCATGAAATAATCTATATAAACACGAATCCCTAATTTTTAAAAACTACATCCAAACTTAGACAAAAAAATTCGAAACTTTACATCTTACAAAAGCACTTGGCCCCTTTTCTTGGACTATTTTATTTATTCACTAGCCTAACTCACTTTACTTATTCATTCTTCTATTCACTTACTTCAAAATTTGATCTTTTGTTCTATTCCGCCTCCCTAAGGTAGGCCCAATTTAAAAAAAAGTCCCGAGCGGTAAGTAAACAAGTGAGCGCATCATCCTACCTTTTACCCTTCTATAAACGGGAAAAGAACAAAAATTGAGAGAAGAATCGGCCTTTTCTTTTCTTTCTTTTTTTTGTGTGTGGAACAAAGGAAAAGAATAATTTTCTTTAACAAAGTTTGAATCAAACAATTTCAGCGGAAAAGTTTCTCCAAATAAAGTCCTTAAAGAGTTTTTTGCTTACTAGATGAAAAAAAAAAATGATTATAAAATATTATTTTGGAAGCTTCCACAAAGATAGGTAAAAACAATTTTTTTATCTTTCTGAAGATTGTACTATAACTTACAGCTCTATTCTAGTGGTTTCGTCCCTTACAATAACTGTTCAGAAAAGAAAAATTTCAACAAGAGCAGAATGGATTATGCATAAAAACAACTTTAAAGGGTAAATGAATTGCTTAACCCGCGATCACTCGCACGGGGTGTTCTGTACACCCCAGCAACAAGAAAATCCTCTCAAGATTCGAAAAAGAATGCGCAGAATCCCGATTTTTTTTCTGTAGCTGCACATTTTAGGTCATTGAACCTTCAGGCTTGATACAACCCCTCTTTCTCGAACGATTGGAATGTAATGACCTTCAAAAGTTTATCTGGGGGGCTGAGAACTCCCGCGAGAAGTAGAGCATTTGTATACAGTCTGCTCTGAATGTTTGAAAAATGATTAAAATATTATTTTTCTATATACTTTCTACTATCATTATCTCATTAATTGTAAAGTATATTTATTATACTGGTATATACGTTTTCCTAGTTTATGAAAAAATATAAAATTATGTGTTTTAAAATGAAAATTTTGTATATTTAGTTTAAATTAATGTTAGTCTCATTTGTATGCAATAAATTTAACAATTTTATTTGTAAAGCACAAAAAACATATTGTACTTTATAAATATGTATCATAATGACTTAATTTTATTTTCATAAATAAATACACGTGTTAAAAAAGTTTGGGGCGTTCTCTACACCCCGCGAGTGACGACGGTAGCAAAAACAGGCGCGAGTGACCTCGGGTTAAAGAGAATTAATGCGTTATTAATTTTATGAATAAAAATCCGAACTAAGGTCTCCCATATTTTTTTATACGTATAAGAAATAAAACACAGCAGTAACTATACTTATCATTAAAGATATCACATGGTATTTAGTGCATTAACTTTTAGGACATTGCTAACATTAGAAAAGGAAGATCTTGTTAGAACAGGACTTAAGTTATGATATATTCCCTACTAAATTTCAACATATCACATTGATTTGTACCAGGGAATAGAAACAAGATAATGTACTAATCAACCACAGAGTTGTGGATATTTTTGTGCTTAAGAAAGTGAAAAAAACATTTTAATACCCAATCTTTTGAAAACAAGGATACAATCAACTCTTATAGGTTTTGATAGATCGCATGGTATTTAAAAAGTAGTTAAGAGGTTAAAGGACTTTGTCTACCTTAGAACAAAACCCACCTTTTAAGAAACATTTCTTAAAGTTGAAATACAGGATGACCCCGAATTCATGGTACAAACTTTAAGGATAGGTACAGGACATTGTAACCACCATTTATTGTATAAAAATGTAAGAGCGCAAGTGATGCGGTGAGGCGCAAACAGAGGAAATTTAAGAAAAGAAAAATGGAGTTATGAGTTAGTTACGTTGCCGGTATGGGGCAGTAGATGCTTAGCCACCATTCAACATGATGCACCTCTGTAGGGGCAAGTGCCATTCACAAATGTGCTGACGTCTACAATGGGGGACTTCAAGTATGACGAAAATGCAGACATGTATTACATGTACAACCGTGCAAATGGTAATGGCAGATCTGAGCTACGAATGCATCATACGCAGTTTTCTGATCGACGATCACCGAATTTTTCAGTGGTTTCATCGTCAACTTCATGAAACACGTTTGTTCCACGCGAACAGACATGATGCTGGTTGATGAAGACTTGTACTCAGTCCAAGCCTGGAAGAAAGCTTCTTGAACGTTGTGGCTGATGGATCAGAGTCAAGTACAAGAGGTATCACTCATCACGTAAATGTGAGTCATCAGACTGTTTGTAAAGTGTTGAAAGAAAATAGTTTATACCTGTTCCATTTTCAGTAAGTACAAGCTTTGAAGTAGGCCTACTATCTTCTCCGACTGCCAGTGGGTGGTACAGCAGCATGCGTTGCATCTGAAATTCATAGCTCATGTTATGAACAGTTATTAAAAAAAAAATTACGCTTGTCCATAGCGATTTCACTAGGCAGCTTCTTCTTTCCTTTCGTCTAGTAAAATTTGCAAAATAAATCCATGAAGGTCTTCAAACCTTTTAAAATACTCAGACACAACTATCATTATCTAGAAATGCAAATACGTAATGTATTCGCAAGCAATCGTTCGATTAAAGCAACTCTTCAACAGCTTAAGATATTACTAAGTTTTGGCTACCGACTTCCTTTTATAAGCCTCACAAATTTTTCCAGTAAAATTCCTCTTGCGCCAAAGATTGCGACATTAGTAGATTTCTCCGGTAATTTCCAGACAAAGCTCTATGTTCACCCAGTCACCAACATGGTTGCCAAACATGATGTCAACTTGGCTGTATCAACAAGATTTCGCAAAGTTTCCACTGAATCGCCATTATAACCTAAGGAACGGCATTACTTGCAAATATTACATTTTTAACATAAAATAATTCTAAACTAGCTGCATGGCCCGGCGTAGCACGGGCTTCTTCAAGTGAACAGCTTTTGGCCTTGGAAATTTTCCCTTTCCCTCTCAGTGTCAGCACTTTCTGGTGTCTGTGTAATTCCTGTATTAATGTTATTAAAATTATTTTTTTCGAAGTTTCTTCCAACTCTTTACCAGTCGTTTGGTTCTGTTTGCTCTCCATTTAGCCCGGCGTTGCACGGAATTTTTCTGTGGGTGAGTATAACTTTATCTCTGGGGAAATTTGTTGTAAAAATGCAGACCCGGTTTGGCCAGTTTGGCTGAAAATCAGTTTTAGACGCCAACTTACGACATTTTAGTAAAAATAATGTTATTACAACAATGCAAGCGAATATTGAGTTGAATGTTTTTCATGTTTTTAATTACCGTAAAATCCGGCGTATAACGTGCACTTTTAACACAAAAAACAAGATCGAAATGTATGGGTGCGCGTTATACTCCGGGTATAAAAAGGAGGGCATTAGGAATGAAAAAAAAAAGATTAACATAGAAACAAATTAGGCGTCTACATAGAACTGAATACTGTTTATTTAAAAGAAATGTTATTCTTTATGAACTTAAATGTTTGTATTTCTAGAAGTATACTATTTTCTTAAAAACTTTGAACAACACCTCTAATAAATGTCTTAAAAACATAAAAGCGTTACATATGTACATTTTAGGTTTCTTCGTAAAAATGGGGATACGGGTTATACGGCGAATATGCCAAGAAATTAAAAATTGCAGCTCTAAAGTATAGGTGCACGTTATACGCCAGATTTTATGGTAATATATTTTCAACTAATTGCAATATTGGAATATAAAAAGTCAAAACGGCTTTTACGGATCATTCCCAATCTTTTGGTACCTTTGGCGAGTTTCTGCGAGTTGCGGTTCGTGATAAGATAGACGCACAAAAATAGACAGATAGATACGTTTGTTTACCTACGAGTTTTAATAGTGTAGATAGAGTAATATAAACGTATTACACATCCAGATATAAATTATTTACACTATTTTAAGTACTCTTTACTCAAAATTCGTCAAAATATTTTATTAAATAATGCTAATTATTTATTCAATACTTAGTTTTGTATTGCTTTTGTTCCGGAAAGTCGGCCAAATCAAAAGAATACGTTGGGTGGCGTATTGGAGCATCATACTAAAATGGTGGACATTGATCCTGGACACTCCCCCTTGAAAACTTTTGCGTGAGCTACTGGTTATAATATACATATATATATATATATATATATATATATATATATATATATTCGAATACTAGAAGAAATATGTATAGATATTTCTTCTAATATTGTTGTAATTATGCATATGATATCAGTAAGAACTACAATTAAAAATAAACATCTGGTTAAGTTCAATAACTGAGCTCCCAAATAAAAAATCTTAACTTTAAGCTCAGTTTTTTTAAAAAATAGTGCTTTCCTACATTTTAAAAGTATTATTTCTTCATTTATATATACGAGTGTGCATAATAAAATTCAATACGATTGAACAAGAAGTAGTTTTAGAAAATCTTCTTTAAAAGAGCATTGCACTTCGTTTCCAAAAGGCGATTATTCCTCTTTAAATGCTGAAATTGAATTTAAAAACATTTCAAAGCGTTAATTCTTCATTAAGCTTCTGGGGACAGCAATGAAACAACTTATATTAAATTAAACCCCTTTCCCTTTCATATTTAAAGACCACACGATAGTGTTAATTGAGCAGCATCGTTAGTCTATAATTTAGATAAATGGGAGGGGTTTGTGAGATCTGAGAAAACCTGATTAAAAACCTACATTCAAGATAATAGGAGCTGAAACTTCTATATACTTATTAACTATAATCCTTCAAATATGACAAGAGTGACTCACTCATTTCCTCGTCACTCAATCTCTAGAACTATTATACTTGCCGACGTGAAATTTAGCATGCAAATTTCTTCTGTTGATTAGAAAACCCTAAAGGATAAGTTTTTTGAAACTGACCCATTTTTCAGCCAATTAGACCTACAGACTTGAAACTGGAAAGAAATGTTTCTCTTTTGATGTGTAGAGATCCACTTCAAACGTATTTTTTGAAAATCGTTTCATGTGGGGCATTATGGACAAATATTCCCGTTTTGTTCTATTAGAACAACATACTTGAAATTTCGCAAACATGTTTCTTTTGAATGGAATTTTTCAGATATGATGCATTTCAAGTTAAAATAAGAATCCAAGTTTTCACTCATAATGGTAAGTTTGCCATAGTAATGGGCCATTGTATCACCACTTCCTTTGTGATTCTAAAATAAGAAGTTCGCCTTTAATAGATATCGTTTTACTCTCAAAAGACCTTAATTTAAAATTATTCATCCATTATTTAGCTACATTTAAAAGTAACTAGTAAGTTTTAATGACTTAAAGGATGTTTTTGAAAAACATAATTTTATAAACATATCTTAAATTAGGCACAAAAAACATAAACTTATATCTAAACTTGGCAAAAAATGCAAACCAACTTACCCAAACATTCAAAATGAAAGAATAAAACAAGCACTGAACAGTAATTTATATTTAAAGCAAACTTAAAACGTCTTGAAGTAACTCGAGTAATTTAACTCAAGTTAAATATTCGGTTTATAACTCTAACCTTGTAACAAGCTACGAGCTAAGTTTATATTCTCCGACTGATTCAATGTACTCTTTTCAACCGCTTTACTTTGATGACATAACTTGAATTTGAAATGAAACCTGGGAATTCCACCCTTTTAATTTAACTCTGAATTTGTAATCAAGCCCTAATTCATACACGCCAAGATAAGTATTGTGGTATTTCCAAACGTACTTATAATTAACACGAAGCAATCAAGTCTCGCCACGTTGGCTTTAAATATTATCCACCTCTTGGGGAGTGAACTCCCTTTTCGTTAGGTGTGGCAATGAGAAAATAAACTATTCTCGTCGGCGCCTTAACAGTTATGATCTTGAAGTTTTTTTTTAAAGTCATGTGCATATTCTTAACGTAAATATTTCTTATTATACTGCACACTTAATTTAACTTTAATCTACCGCATTATAATTTACTACAGGTTTTTTTCCTGCAATATTTTTTTTTAATCCCTAAATTGAAAATTAAGGGATATAACAAAGACAAAATACTCAGCATTGGAAGTTTGAATAAGTTAGAGCTAATTAATTAAAGATATTCAACTGTAAAATTAATTGTACACATTGTTCACTTAAAATATATACTAAAATCGTTTTCTAAAGTCTTCATTAACACATACACACACAAAAAAAATAAGGCACTTACCTTTTGGCATTAACTATTTTTTCGGAACAAAAATGACAATCTCCGCAATACGTTGAAAATGCCGTCAGCTGAAAACGCAATTCTACTGTACAACTATTCTCCTTCCCCACTAAAATATTCATCATATATCCCGTACTGCCATATATTTTAGAAGAGTGGATTTAAGGTATCCGACTACTTTCGGAAACGTGAATTTAAACAAGCGCATAAATGGATAATTCTCATGATATTTAGAGTCACTTAGATTAGAATACATGTATAAAATTGTTTTAAGGAGTTGTTATGACAAAAAAATTATTTAAATACAATATTTCGGCAAAAATTTAACTTAGAATAATCTTTTTTTTCCTAATGTTCTCCTTTGGTAAAAAATGCTTCTATTTTATTAATATTTTGTGCCTGTATATAGCTCAGACCTCTGCACAGAGGCTCAACTATGATTGTTGAAAAATTCACATTATTTTCAGAGTTACAACCTATTGAAATAATTATCGGCGTATTTTCTTAAAATTTCTCCCTTCTGTTTCAGTAAAACATGGATAAACCGACTTCCGTGTGATGCATTTCAAAAATTCTAGTTGAGCCTCTGTACAGAGGTCTGAGCTATATACAGACAAAATATTATAATAGAAGCATTTTTCACAAAATGAGAATATTTTGAAAATGGGTCATCTATGTTCATTGTTTGTCAAAATATTGTATTTAAACAATTTTTTATTATAATTCTATTCTTAAGGCGATATGGTACCCTAAAAATCATCAAACTATCGATTTTTTTTTATTGGCTTATATGATGCTTTTAATTCTTCTTAATGTGTCTGCAAAATTTCAAAGTTGTATCTATATTTTTTATTCAGTTATTTATCCATTTTTGTTGTATGTCAGTAGACTAAACAAAGCTGCCACGCCCACTTTTCAGATCGTCTGCTAGAAAAGAGCCTGATAAATAAGGAACTAATTTTTTTTTTTTTACTCCACGCTGATGAGTGTTTAAACTGAAATGAAATAATTGTTTTGTTTTGATTATATGAGAGTTATTCTACTGCGTTTTCTTTGAAGTTCTGTTCCTACAAATTTAAATATATTTTTGTACTCTGTGTTCTGAAGAGTAAGAAAAGTTGCTTTACGACAAGGAATTTGGTGATTTCTCCAAAAAGTTTAAAAGTTAACATGCCTAGGTCTAAAAAACGTACTAATTCTGCCACAACGAAAACTTTGAAGAGGTGGTTTTTAGATGCTAACTTTAGGTGTGCAAAACTTGAAGAATGCAATACTTTTTCTCGTTTGGATGAAAAATATACTGGTATATCCAGATCTCCAACATACGTCATTATTGATAAAAATGCATTAACAAATCGTTTTAAAAATACTCTATGTAATACTTGCAAAAATGCTTCTTTGCGAGTAAATTTTGGAAGAGCCTATGGATTTTGTGAATATATTAAGGCTTTTAAAATTATGGAAAAAAAGAGTATGAATATTTGTGTACATGTTGTTTATTATAGTAGTATAGAACTGTGCATGAAATAAACTCTAAAATGTGTGTGTAATTTTTTTAAAAATTGTTAAGATAATGTTTTATGAAATATTGACCTTTTTGTTTATATATTCATTATACAAGTATATTCTTTTATTCTTGTAATTTTTTAAAAAAATTTGAGGTAAGCAGTTTGAAACAAACTAATTAACATTACATAAAAGTTTCAGATTATTGGAGGAATTTTTTTTCACTCTATTTAAGAAATGAAAACTTTAAACTCATTTTTCTCCATGTTGAATTTTTGTACATTCACTGTTAGTCAAAACCCTAAGGCTTTTTTGATAATTGAAGTAAGGGTTTGAAACATTTATACATGTTCTGAAATGTATGTTTTGTAAAACTGTGCATTGAATTAGCTCTAACATGTTTAGTACTTTTTCTAAAAAATTTCAAAATCAAAATTAATGTTTTTTCGAGAATTTTTGTAAGTTTAACTATAAAAAAATAAATAAAAAATTAAAGAGCAGTAGCAGAAAAAACCCCATGCACAGTTTTATGAAGTATATTATAAGGTACTTGGAAAAAAATTTTTGAAAGAAAAGAAACATATTTAAAAAAGCCTTAGGGGTTTAAAAAATGTTTTAAAAAATTTAAAAACTTTAAATTTTACAAACATTTTGCAACAAATTAAAATTTTTTTGTATGGAATTATTATTAAATATTAACCTTTATAAAATACAATTAAAACCAAATATCAAATATTAAAAATAAAAAAAAATTTAAAGATGGTACCATATCGCCTTAAAACAATTTTATATACATTTTCTAATCTAAGTGACATTAAATATTATCCATTTATATGCTTTTTTCAAAATTACGGTTCTTAACGTAGTCGGATACCTTAAAAGAATATTCCTGCTACGTATTGTCAGAATATTCGTAAAAATAGTTATTCTATGTATTTTTAAAGTGAGTGGTACTTATAAGTACCATCGGTAGATAAAGGGTTAATTTAATGAGATGATCTTTAGTTTATTCATCAACGTATATAACACTGAAATCAAACGTGTATTAATATTTTTTTTTCAGTACAGTAAATTTCTAAGGTTTTGATTTAACCTAGTAAAACGGAGAAATTTATAAACATATAAGAAATATATTTGAGTTTTTCCTCCTTAATAAAATTAGGAGTGGAATCCCCTCTGTTGACACTATAAAACTCTTCATACTCATTGTTCAAATTGTAAAATTGTAATTCGCATGTATTACGTAGTTTTAATTTGTTACAGCATTCCGAAAAACTTTTTAATAAAACTTAAAATTCAGCAAAGAATCTGCAATAGTAGAGTTAAAATTCACAAATTGAGAGTCATGTTCACTCTTCGAAAAAAAATCTAGCATCAAGCCTTCTGTCTGTAGAACCGTCATTTGTCGAAACAATAGCAGCTAATTAATTGCATGATGGTTTATTTTAAACTCTTGGATGATCTTTAACTTAACTCAGTAGTGCAACAGCCCATGGTCTACTGTGCTCTCATCAGTATACGTGACCCTGGGCCCTGAGGTGAATGAGCAGATGTTCCGGTTAGGTGGTCAGTCTGACGGAAACCCCAAGTGTTCAGTTTCCAAGCAAGCTTATGATACTCATTTATGGACCCACTGAAGGGATGAATGGCTGTGTCGAAGTTGCCCTGCCCGGGTTTTGAACCTGAGACCTGTGGTGTAGAACACGATACACTATCACTTAGTCATTGGGTTTCGGATGATCTTCAGGGTTTGTATAAAAACACAGACTATACTCTCAATCTTGGGTTTTATTTTGAATTTCATTCAGAGATCTATATTTTTCTGTATATGTATTTGTATTCATAATTGGCTGTAGAATTTGCAATAAATAATCAAGTTTAACTATTTTTACACTTTCATGCAAAACCTCAACGTCATCATAAATACAAATTTATCAAAACTGTGATTTTGCTCCATTCTGTTGTAAGGATGTATAGTTGCTTTTATTTACCTTATGCATAAGTAAATTTATAACAGCTTCATGAAAACCTTTTTTTATTTAAAGAGAGATATTACTAATCATAACATACGTGAAAGATATGATTTAGAATTATACTTTCATCTCAATCAATTATTGATTTCAAACGCATAAGAAAATATGACAAGGAGTTTTTTTTTTTTTTTAAAGTATTTTTAACTCATTTATTTAAATGAGTATCATATTTTAGAGCAAAAAAAATAAGTTTTTTTTTTTTTTTTTTTTTACTATTTCCAACATCATGCTTTGCATATACATTACAGACAACAAACATGTTAATGTTACAACTGTTTAAAAATCTAGGCTAGAAATTTTTTCCGTATCATAAGTTTATCTTTTTTAAGCCCTAGTAATTTTATGAGCTAAAAATGATTTTTCTGCCCATTAATTTAAAAGACTCGAGTCCATAAATATTTATTTAGATAAAACAAGTAATATAAATAAAAAAAAATTTAAAATCCCTTCCTACTTAGATCATCAAAGAAAATTTTTATTTTAGCTACTTTTTATTAAATAGTTACACGATTAATATATATATGTAAATACATATGAGAGAATCACACCATTAAAAGGTAAATAATTTTTATTAATTATTATTAAAGTAATGTATTTTCATCCAAAACAATCGTGTATATAACATTTTTGTTCAACTGAATGCCTTAAAATGTGAGAAAAAAAACCTTTCCAAATTTTGACACAAGTCGCTAAAAATGATGTCAACGTGGCTGTATTTGTAATTCTTTAAATAATTAGTTTTAATCAGTTAACTCAGTGATTCTCAAACTTTCGCTACTGGTGACCTAATTTTCACAAATATAATTTTTATCGCTCCCCCCCTTCCTACCCCAAAAAATAATGTATTGAATGCAATAATAATGCACTTTGATGCGAAAGCTACAATACGATCATAATTATAAACCATACAAATTGGCAAGATAAGTATTAAATTTTTATACGTTACTTTTAAATAATATATATTTTTATTTTTTTACTTTTTAGTTCGATTCACTATTAAAGCGTCTTTTTTAGATTGTTTTTAAACTGTTATTTATTTTATAATTATTTTTACTATACAAGGTAAAAATCACAATTCCAGTAAAAAATTTAATTAAGAGAAAATATACTTACCTACTTTGAAGGACTTTTCAAATTTTTTTTGACAATTTGAGAAAAAATCCAATAAAACTAATGTTTCAAATATGCGTAACCTTAATAAAGGACATAAATAACAGACACTTTTCGCTAATAATACAGGAACGTTATTTTCCAGCAAACCTGTCATATTTTGTTCATGTTATTGTAGTTTTGCTGTCATTTGATGATCTACAAGTAGCATTTTGAACTTTTTCTTCCTTGTGACTTTTTGACAAGGCGAAATGCTACATTTATGGCTTCATAGTTATCTTCATAGAGTTTTTTAGGCAGCATTTAAAAATTTCAATTCAACTCAAACGTTTCATGTCTATTTTTTTCTCATATTTACTTTCGCTATCTTGATTGATATGCATTATTTCAGCAATTTCTTCAATTGCTTGATCAGTTTTCACTTCTTTCAATAGAAATCACAGATGCCCATTTTTTTATATTTTGCTCATTTTCATTTATAAACTATAATAAGTCGTACAACCCAGCAATCAAAACTACAAAGTTGTTCATAGGAGAAAGTATTGCATGTTCATAGAAAATATTTTGAACAAAAGTGGTCGCGCAGGGAACCCGATCAACACAAGTACCTTGATTGTAAAAAAACGTTTGCCACTCTCAAAAGAGAGGCATATTTGTGACAAATTCATTTTAGTTCCCATTAAGACTGTCTAATAGGAGGATACTGTCAAGATTATTGTTAACTAATAAACAGTTTTCCGAGAATTAACGATTTCGTGAGCCTGGGTTGACTCTGCACCTTATGCAACAGCTACCAAATTAAAAATGTATTCAATATAAAAACATCGATGTCAGTTCTAAAAAATAATTGCGTAAAACGATTTCGTTATGCATTACATGTTTCAGAATACTCATAAAAATACATCTTGGTCAAATATTCCTTCAAAGAGCTCAATATGCTTATCCATTTATCATAACTCATTCACATGGGAAAAAAAGCAACAGAAAAATATTATTTACAACTTTCCTAAAAGAAAAAGAGACGGAGTGGAACATACCAGTATGTTAGAAGGTCAAATATATGATAATCTAAAGTAGTATATTAGAGGTTAAAAGAAACGTAATAAAAAAAATCTCTCATCGTGGGATTACAGCAAAGCAAACAAAATGTCTTTTTTTTATTTGGTTATATGATCAAAGATAGCTAATGAGCGTTTGAAGTGGAATCTTTTATTTTTGATGATCACCAGATGATATATATAAATTATATCAGTGTAAATGTGTATTTTTTATTATGTCAGAAAGCATTTTGTTTTACTTCATTCCAAAAAATTATTTTTTTAAACCTATTATTTTCAATATGCTCGCCCCTCCCTTGCAGGGTTATCGCCACCCCCAAAGAGACGCACCCCACAATTTGAGAAACACTGAGTTAATTTTTATTAATTATAATTAAATTATTGTATTGTCATCCAAAATAATGATGTACATAAAAATTCAGCTCAATTGAGCAGCTTTAAAATGTATTTTGTTAACGATTGAAAATTCCACCAAGATAAAAATAAATAAATATATATAGAGTGTGAGCTAATAGTAGGAATTGAAAAGAAGACATTTATTGTATATCCAAAATTAAAAAGTCTAATAAGTTTACTGAAAAAAAATAACTGTGATTAGCTCTTCTCCCTCTCCCTAAAAATAAATTTGTGAATTTGAAACAAATAATTGTACTCAGGGTTTGAATTTTATTTTTTTTTTATCTTCTTTTATTGCTTTTCACATTTCATTAGGTTATCTAGAACATTTTTATTCAAAAATTAAAAATTATAAAGATAATTATATTTTTTCTATTTATTGATATTGAACCTTAACAGTACGCTTTTATTAATATATTCATATTCTCTTTTAGATACTTTCTCATTTATAAAATTTACTTTAGGCTGGATAGAAATCAGCTCATAATAGCTTGTGAATGAAATTAATATTATCTAAAATAGAAATGGAACTACACCAGATATATTACGTTGATACTACAAAAATTATTTTAAGAGTTATGAAGTAAAAAAAGAATTTAAGTTTTAAATGCTAAAAATTTATTTTGGAAAAAATAGTTTGCAATATTTATTATGAAATATAACCAAAATATTGGCTTTTTCTAAGGAAAAATAAGAACTGGATTTTTATATTTTCCTTAAAAGTGGGTGATCTTTTTATTTCAAAAACTTAAAATGCCACAAATATAATTTTATACAATTTATAGAAGTTTGCAGAAAACAATACATTTTACGAAATATTAATATTAAAAGTTTCTTAAGATTTTGTTATCGTTTCTTAATTTCCTTAATAAGGATATTTTAATACTTTTTTTTTCAAACCAAATGAATTATTTTAATTACACAAATTGATTATGATATAATTTTTATCGTTATTTAAAAGACGAAAAGTAAATGAGAATAGCTTTTACTAAATACAAATTTCAGGTAAACAGAAAAGGAGAAGTTCCAAAAAATATTTTCATTCACTTTTAGATATAATGCATTTGATTGCTTGTAAAAAGGTTCAATCGGAAGAAAAAATTATTACATTGAATTGTGCCGACATAAAATGCCTACTTTCTTCAGGAAGTAAGAAGTAATACGATTTGGCTATTTATTTGTTAAAAATAATCAAATTCTTTTTTAATTATTTTCATCTTACAATGAAATAAAAGAATCCTATATGAATGTTCTCTAAAATTTCAGATTTTCATTAACTCTTCAAAAAGAAAAAAAATAATTCTTAATGAATTATCTGTATAGAAAAACCAGTAATGTATATATATATATAATAAGTCAATTCCTACTTCGTTATGAAAACCTGCTGACGCCATCTGCTGTAGATAAAACAAACTTCATCATTAATAACGCATAATAAATTTAAAATTAAAAATATAAATTTAATTAATAAATTAATATTCGAAAAAAATGTAATAACATGACGTGTGATCCACTACAACTTTAAAAAAGGTATTTGAACTTAAATGGATAAATAAAAAGTATTTCATTTACGACTGAAAATTTGAACAAGATACATATATATAGGGAGAGAGTGAACTAATAGTAAAAACTGAAAAAAATAGCTGATATTTCTCTATTTTTCTAATCCCGTTTAATGTCTCTCTATCATGCTTTACTAAAAAAACCCTTTAGAATGCAAACGTTAATACTTAACGATAACATTTAAACACTGTTAGAAATTCTGAATAAGCTGAGTATTCTCATAAAAAAAAAAAAAAAAAAAGTTTATTAAAAAAACCCATTGTAAAAACATTTGATAATGCGTATTTTCGGTTAATTTCTTCTCAATTTATTCAATCCCAAAATAAATTACTTTGTTTATTTTTGTTACTAATCAAAACGCTCATTAGTTTTCAAATCCATCAATAGCTAAGATGATTGGGAAAAAAGTATTTAATGTTACTTTTTAATGATCACCGTATTTCAGGAAATTCTCAAAGGTTTCACACGATTAATTCGACAAAAACATACATTCGAAGGATCATATCATGTTATCCATTCAATGATGTTTTTCCTGCTTAACTTGAAAGAAAGATAATAATTAACTTCACACAAAATCTGGGTTTTGTTTTAAGATAATTTTTTTGCGGTTGAACATGATTTGAATATGTTAGGAGAATTAAAAAAATCTTAACATTTCTCAGAAGTAGAAGATTGTTTTAGTTAGACAGATTTATCTATTTGCTTTTTTTTCTTTGCTTCTTTTTGTATAAGGGCATAATTTTATCCAATAATCACATTTAAATACTTTCTTTTGTTATTTTAACTGCTTATATCATCACAGAGATTTGCATTAATTCCGTGGCAAATCGAATTTTTTTCTATCGTAATTTTTTTTTCCGATTCAGATTAGTATCATATTATGCACTTAACGTAATTTGTTTCCTACTAAGCAATTATTTTGTTTAAAATTAATTAACATAGTTTTATATTAATTATTATAATGCATATTTATTACGCACAATTATAGTAATAATAATTTTATTGATAAAAAAAATTAGTATTTATCACTATTTTTTACGTTCTCAAAAGTTGTAGTTTGATTATTTTGTTATGTCGCTAGATGGTATTCTTCTGTCTTGGCAATGAGCCAGTTTTGTTATATCTCTTATGAGTTTTGGAGGTCCGATTGTTTTGAATGCACCTAGTTCAAACAGTTACTGTCCAATACTTCCGGTTCCTATATAGCTTGAAAATAAGTGCTTAAATTAAGGTCAGTCCTTGCAAGGATCGATCCAAGGGTGTCAGCCACCCGCGTGCCAAGACCTAATGTACCACCCGTCAAAAGAAATTTTCATATTTTGGCTAATTCTTAATATTGATGATATAAACTAATCTAAGAGTATAAAAGTAAAACATTAATAAAAATCCCCAGTACGCCGCCAGTACCGCTCATAACCAGAAAAACTTTTATTGCGGTAATGCCGACTCTGCCATGAATTTGGCTACAAAATGAAGAATGTGTATTAAGAGTAAACATTAATGGACTATATGTGGACCAACAAACTGTGCACTAACATTCTGTTTATCTTAAATTATGCTATGTTATCGGGAAATCGGAACTTAATTTGATTTTTCAATAACTGTTTAAAATTCAGCTTATTTATTCGACTTATTATATTTTTGAAATTTTTTTAAAATTTTTTGCTTGTTTGGTTGAATTATACGGAGCCTAAGGCCGCCCCTCATTTTGGCCACACGAGTGCGATCTATGCATTGCACACCTGCTAGGATCGACTGTTGTCATTGGTACATACAAAATTTTTCTAGTTTTTTAAATTTTTTAATGAGTGTTTTTTCTATTGTTTGAAGAAATGTATAAAAGAAATGATTATATCGGAATATGAATTAAGGGGGTTCACCCATGTGATGGATTTAAGTAATAAAAAAAAA
>BMAV01025947.1:66431-88555 GCA_019973955.1 Trichonephila inaurata madagascariensis
ACAAAGACAGACTTAACCGTCTCTGCACAACTGCCTCCCCCGGGGGGTTTATGATAACCCGTAGGGTTATCATAACGGGGGACAAGCACATTGAAAAGTCGAGAATGGAATATTATTTAAAAAAATTATTCATTTATTAAAATGAAATACATTCTGATAATAGAAAAAAAGAAACACTTTTCACTGATATACTATACTTATAAATGTATCAATGTTCAATGCATTTGATAGTTCATTTATCAATTCTAAGTTAGGAGCATGTTTAATACTTTCTAGTAACTCCCATGAGTTTATCATATACAAAATTTAACACTTATCTTGGTAATTTTCACGGTTTATTAGTAAACTCGTATTGTAGCTTTATATCAAAGTATATTGTTATTGCATTTATATTGTTGTTGTATAGAGAGGCACTATGAATGTTACGATTGAAAATTAGATCACCAATGTTGAAAGAGTGAGAAGCATTGATATAACCCCTTATAGATCCTTTTTTTTCTTGTGATGGAATGTTAAACTATATTTGTGAGATAGATTTAGGATAGGAAATTCATTTAGCTTGTAATATAAAGGAAACGTTAATTAAATTTTTTAAGGTATCCGACTTCGTTCGGAACCGTGCGTTTGCAAAAGCGTTTAAATGGATAATATTTATGATATTTAGTGTCACTTAGATTAGAAAATGTATATAAAATTGTTTTAAGAATAGTAATACAATAAAAAAATTATTTAAGTACAATATTTTGCCAAAAAATGAACATAGAATGACCCATTTTCAAAATGTTCTCCTTTTGTGAAAAATGCTTCTATTATAATAATATTTTGAATGTATATAGCTCAGAACTCTGTAGAGAGGCTCAACTAGAATTTTTTAAATATATAACTTAGAAGTGAGTTTATCTATGTTTTACGACAACAAAGGGGAGAAATTTTAAGAAAAAAACGCCGATAATTATTTCATTGGGCTGTAACTCTGAAAATAATGCGACTTTTTAAAAAATCATAGTTGAATCTCTGTACAGAGATCTGAGCTATATACAGGCAAAATATTATTATAATAGAGGCATTGTTCACAAAAGGAGAACATTTTGTAAAAAGATTATTCTAAGTTAATTTTTTGCCGAAATATTGTACTGAAAATAATGTTTTTTGTCAAAATGTCCTTAAACCCATTTCATACATTTATTCTAACCTAAGTGACACTAAATATCATAAAAATTATTCATTTATACGCCTTTTAAAATCACGGTTCCGTTTATTTGTGAAAAATATTATGTTTACCATCTTACATTGAATACTATTGAAAAGGCAGGGCATTTCATTCATTTTACATTTCTCTTCGTGATATTTATAACATATTTTGTAAATACTACAATATAAAAAGGAGAAATTGCCAAAATTGATAAAATTTATATTCATAAATTATGATGAAATTAAGAATTTATACATACATATTACTTTCTGTAAAATTTATGAAAACAAGGATCAGTATGTAGTAAATATCCCAAGTGTATTTATTATGCTTCGTAATTAGATAAATGTAGGTTTGTGATATGCAAAAGTAATTGTAAAGTAAGTAGTGGAAAATGACTAATAATACTTTCCATTACCTTTAAAAGTGTTTAATATGTTTGGTTTTTTTTATTTTTCTCAAATAAGAAGTTTTTTCAAAGCCAAAGTGTACTTCTAAAGTTCTCTTCCCCAAATCCTAATTTATGGAAGAAATAAGAAAGAAAAACAATCACGTCGTGTATCTTTATACCTTTTTCAATTACATTAATATGAATGAATTAATCTAAACAGAAATCAATACCAAGCATACTAATATGGTGAATGTATACACTTTACAATAAAAGGAGGAATGTATTCATTAGTAGCACTAATTTAATTATCATTCCGTAACAATTAATAAATGGGGTTGGATAATGAATCTAATAAATTCTCTCTTTTCTCTACGAACCTTTTCTAAGCCCCTTCAACTTTCTTGCCATTAAGAGTCCAATTATCCAAGAAGTAATCATTGTGAGCTTAACTAATTAGATAACTATGAAGAAAATTTATTGGTTGACATAAATATGCTCTAGAGAAACACAGTCAGGATATTTATCGGTATTTAAAAGGCATTAATTGGCAGTAATTACTTATAAGTCTTATATAGCAAAGTAGTGCTCGTAGTGATTATATATGTCAAAGATGACATTTGAATAGTCTTTGAATCTTTCTGAAATATATCATTTTAATTGCAATATTTTTAGAATTCTTATTTTATGATTTTTCGTATATTAGCTTATATATTAATTAAAACTATAGTGCACACTAATGTGATGTTAAAGACTGAAAGCTGTGTTAGAAAATAGAACAAAACACATATATTTTTTTAGAAATTAGTAACATTCGCAGGAACTTTATATATATATATATATATATATAAAATAAAAGTGAAGAATTACTAAAACCTACATTGGTAAAAAGGAAGAAATTGGAATTCACCAGACTCAACAAATGTAGAAAATAAAAGTCTTTGGACTAAACTGGAGACCTATTATGATTTCTAAAGCTGTCGCTGAATTAGGCCAGCGAATTAGGGTTAGCAATGCTTTATGGATCCAACCTTCCCCGTACAGCAGAAACTTTCGACATAATAGGGAAATAATATATATATATTATTTAACAGTTCATGATTAGGGTGAACATGGTAAAAATGAGCACCAAAACACTTAATTAGAAAATGACTACCTAAAACCCTTCCTATTTTTTCCGAAAAAAAAAAAAATCAAATCTAAGAGTATAGTTTTTCTAATATTATACGAACTAAACATCCAACTCTTGTTGCTATGTGATTCTAAATTTTTCTCTTTCCTGAACTAACTTTTTACAAATCTCACAAAATCATTTTTTTCACAAAAACATGTTCCTTACAGATTCTGTTGAAATAGTTACTAATACACATTTTTTCTTCCATTTAAGTATCATTTATAAAACTAAAAACTTTTGTACCCCCTTCATTTTCGTTTTTGTCATACATAAAGAATATAACTGACAGCGCGTGTGTTATAAACCAAATTATTTGCTTCTTAATTGAAGGATTCCATAACTAGGGCAAAAAGAAACAAATCACATGCTATATAGACAATGACTTAAGTCGAATTTACATACTAAGCACACGTTTTCGCTAACATCCAATTATTTTATGGCCATATTTAAAAAAAAAAATGTACAAAAATAGAAGAGAATATTTATGTTTTTTAAATTGATTTTGTTCACCGAGTGATGGTTTCATATTTATTAAGTGGTGATGATATCTTCAAAAGTAGGAAATACTACGTAAGTGTGCGTAGTAAAGTAAAAAGCGTTTTTATTTTATCAGATAAACTATTAATATTATTTTAAAAAATTCCGTTTTTTCTTTTATTTTATTTCTGCTTTATCTGCTTGATATTTTTTATCGGAGTAAACACAAGAGAGATAGAGAAAAAGAGATGTTATCATAGAGAGGGAAACAAAAATTCAATTACTTTTTCTTATTTGATTTAAATTTATTACGCATAAAAAACACAGTTAAGAAACAAGAATGGTTTTTCTAAGATCATCGAAAAGCAAAATAAATAAATGTGTTATAAATTAAGAAATTTATAAAAATAAGGTTTTGTTGATGTTCTTTCATAATATATAAAAAAACAAAATAAGATTTTTCTTAATCCAAGAGCGGTCGAGCGGGTGTTCTGAGTCAACCCAGGCTCACGAAATCTTTAATTTTGGGAAAGCTGTATATTTGTTACCAATAACCTTGTCTATATCCTCCCACATGGCAGTCTCCTTGGGAACTAAAATGTATTTGTTTCATATCTCCCTCTTTTTTGGGAGTGGCAAACGTGTTTTTACGATCTTAAGGTACTTGTTTTGACTGAGTTCCCCACGTGATCACTTTTGTTTCAAAATATTTTCTATGAACATGTTACGTTTTTCTTCTGTGAATAACTTAGGGATTTTCATTGCTGTGTTGTACGATTCTACATGGTTTATAAATGTAAATAAACAGAATATAAAAGAAAGAAAAATGGGCATCTACGATCTCTTTTGGATGAAGATGAAACTGATCAAGCAAGGAAATAACTTGATGAAATAATAGATATTAACCCTCCAAGCGGTCTGCACGTAAAATTTCGCCATTCCAGAGATGTTTTTCTGTCTTCAAGCAAAATTCCCAAAAGTGGCCGAGCCGCATTCTTAATAATACAGCTCAACCTCTTTTGAGAACCCCACCTGAAAACAAAAAAAAAATATGTGCGGTGCATTTTTGAAGCTTCTCCAGAATGGTAAGACTTTAAGTGCAGACCGCTTAGAGGGTTAATCATGATAGCGAAAGTAAATTTCAGAAAGGTGATGAACACGAAACGTTTGAGATGAAAGGAAAATTTTCAAATGCTACCTAAAGAATTCCATTGTAACGTCGTCAGTAGTCAGCACACAAGAAAATTTGTCACAGCCATATTTTAATATTTAAGCATTTAATAGCTTCAAAAGTTACTAAAATGTTCATTAAACAGGCCAATGCCGGGCGGACAGTCTTTTTCACTCGAGGTCAATCCTTATTCCGCAAGGCACTCGACAATCCCTTGCTTTTCCGGGCTCCAGTTGACTCCATGGCTCTCTGTTTCCATCCCCGGGCTCCGTCAGTCTCACTCCAGGGCTCTATCTCCAAGCTTCTTCCTCTCCGTCCGTTCAAGTCTTTTTCCAGTCTCCTTCTCCCCGTCCGTTCTCTCCTCTCAAAATTCACCCCTTTTAAACACCAGGGGCGAGTCCACCACGCGCCCCTCCTTTTCCTCATTGGCAGGTTAAAAAAGAAAAAGGTCTGCCCTCGTCTTCCTCATTGGCAGGTCAAAGAAAAGGTCTGCCCTCGTCCCCGGACCACTTTCGTCTCCCATTTGCGCGGCAAACACAAACACATTCCCCGTCCGTCTGGAATCCAAGGGCGCCATAATTCTCATCTATTCATCTCACACCTGGGCCTCACAGCCCCACTCTCTATGCACCGACGTGCATACAGGCCTCGCCTATTCAAGACCTTCACACAGGAATGCCCATTGTCACAGGCACTCCCCAGCCATTGTAAATTCCAGACCAGATGTCCGCGCTTGACCGAGGCCAGACAACAAACAATGACCCCATGGCCACCTGCACTTGTCACCCAACAGCTGTTTGGGGATGAATAGATATCGTGACTTCAGAAGAATAGATAGGGGTGGGGTTCGCCCCAATCGAAGACGTCACACCATCAAAAAAGATATAAACCCATAAGTGTACTACAAGACACACTTCGCCTTGTCAAAAAAGACACAATCAAGGGAAAAAGGTCAACATGCTATTTGTCGATCCTCAAAAGACAATAATACTACAATATGACAACTTTACGACAGTTTTGCCTGCAGCTAATAGTAGTAAAAATTATCGAAAAGTGTCTGTGGTTTGTGTCTTTCATTACAGTCACGCACATTCAAAACTTGTTGGTTCAGTTTGATTGATATTTTCCCTCAAATTCTGAAATAAAAATTGAAAAGTCCTTAAATGTAGGTAAAAGTATACTTTATCTTAAATTATTCACTGGAATTACGACTTTTATGGTGTGCAATAAAAATAATTCTAAAAGAAAAATTGGGGTGACTAAGCCACCCCGCGTGACCACTAACGTTATCATCGAAGGCACGCCTACTCCCAAGTTAAGTAGCATTCTTAAAATTTTATTCTGATCTATTTTTTAGTTCCATGATGTAATTCTAGGCAATTAATTCAAGATCTACACAAAACAATTTTTGTCTTACTCATCATATACACATATATTTGCAAAACTTTTACTGAATAAATGATTGACATTTCATTAGATTAGAGTTATTGAATGTCTTACGCAAAATTAAAAGTTATGAATACTTACAAAAATCGTAAGGCGTTTTGTACACTTTTAAGAAGCTCTAAAACTTGAAATTTAGTGCACAGTAAATAATGTAAAACTCATCTCCTTATGAAGATTTTTCAAACATTTTGGTTAAAATGCGTGTCAACATATTCAATCAAAAAAGAAATGATGAAACTATGTGAAAAGAATTTTATAATTAAAATAGTTATCAAATTAAAGAGTCTTAAATCTTTACGAAAATATCAATTATTTCAGTTTAACGTTTTCTGACTTAATCGTCCTGAAAAGAAACTACTTTTCTTAACTTCTTTCCGATATATCCAACAACAAAAAATCTCACCATTTCTGACATGCTTGATGGAGCATTTGATTAAAGAATTTCGAATTCCTTTCCACTGAATTTTTTCAGCTCTTAGAGTAAACTGAATATCTTAAAATTTGGGTAGTGTGGAAATCAATAAAATTAATTCCTTTCTCACATATAGTAAAAGATAAATAAATGATTGTGTATCTATAACAATAAATAATAGCCTGTCAGAATTGGTTGCCATCCAATGCCACTTTTAAATCTAAAGATACTATTACATAAACAAGAAAACGTACTCTGTAATGTTATCGATTTATTTTCCATTGACAACTCTCTTTTGAATGAATATCTGTCACCAGTATAAATTGATAAGATTCTTTCATATTTATTTCAGGTATGCTTATTAATATCACTATAGTTATTTCGAAATGATTATTTGAAGTATTTATTTCGTAGAAGCAGAGCCATTTTGAATCTAACTGAAAATTTAAGTATGTTTGATAACAAAATGCATTGTTGTAATTTTTCCCTTTGTTTCAGCCGCTTATGATTTTGACTTTACAATCATAATTGTTAGTATATTTACATGTACGTTTTTATCTTGGTTTTTCTTGAAAATGTTTTCTTAATATTCATCTCTAAATGAGAAACCTTTCTATTCCCACTATTTATACATTTATTTTATTTTACTGTTTTGTGTTCCATTCATGTGTAGATAGATTTAGGCCTAATTTTTCAACATGGCACTGTTTTGCCTATTATTTCAAAAATTTCTACTGTATGAGGAAGATGGATCCTTAAGATATTGCTTAACCCTAATTCGGTGGCCTATTTCAGCGACAGCCTTAGAAATCATAATAGGTCTCTCCATTTTAGTCCAAACATAAGTTCGGTATTTCCATATTAATAGCTCCGCACTGTTTCTTGCATTATCTGTTTTGTCCAATTTTAGTACGATACTCTTTTACACCATTTATTTTCTTTATATGTTTCTTAAAATCCAATATTTCATTCTTTCTTAGCCTTGTATGATATACAATTTTGTCTCTTATTATTTTATTATACTATATATATATATATATATATTCTTCAGAGTTCTACAGAGAATACGATCTTCTTCAATGTGTCTCCCTAAAGATTTCCCCACATGTTCCATGAGATTTTAATTAGGGGAGCACTACCGACAAAAATTCATCATGTAGATATCCCTACTTTCTGGAAGCTCTTCAATAGCTAAGTTATTTGTGGATTGTGTATTGTCGTCTACAAAAATAAGGCCTGGATCAATGACACAGGTAAACACGCACTCAAGTGAGAATAACTTCATCCGGTTAACGATTTACAGCACATGAGGTGCTGCTGAGAATATGAAGCTCTATTCTTTCATTCAAAATAATGCTGCGTCGGCCTTCGAGAAGGAGGATTTTCCTATCGTACAATAGGAGCATGTGTGCAACGGAACAGTTCCACAGTGATGCGAGTTTGGAAGTAGTGAACCGACGAGTCCCGAACAGCTCGAAACACTGACAGTAGAGGAAGGAAGGTGACGCCAGAGTGCAACGATCAACACCTGCTCCGCATGGCGGTGAATGGCCATACAGCTTCCACCAGGCAGTTGGCAGCACGTTGTTCTACAGCTACAGGTGCACTAATGTCGGCTTCGTCAATTCGTCGACATTTGTTGCACCGTGGATTGCGTGCAAGAGTGCCTTTATACAGGATCTTCCTCACTTCAAACCAATGACGGCTGCGTCTGCAATGGGCTCGTGAGCACAGAGCCTGGCAAGTGATTGGCACCAAATTGTCTTTTCAGATGAATCACGCTTCAGTTTGTGGGACCATGATGGCCATGTCCGTGTTAGATGCTATGCCGGGGAACGCTGCCTTCCAGAGTGCGTTATCTATCGACATAGTAACATAAAACCCAGAGTTATGGTTTGGGGTGCGATTTCGTATTATGGACGATTTTTTTTGCTACAACTGGTGGGTAATCTAAATAGCAACAGGTACGTCCATGAAGCGATACAGCCCGAAGTCGTTCCCATATTTCAAGGCATCCCTGGCCCCATCTTTTAGCAGGATAATGCTCGCCCAGATGTTGAAAAGACTATTCGAGACTTCTGTTCACCCCCAACACATGCAACTTCTTCCTGACGCTTATTCGCCGGATTGTCACTTTTGGGAGAACGTGGGGGATTTGGAGGTCGGCGTCCCGCTCGTGATCCGTGCCCCTGCAGCTTTAAAGACGAACTTTGCTGCGCATCGCAATATGGGATTTTTCTTCCACAAGCAGACATTCAAAATCTGTTTGACTCCATCACGTCGTATAGCGGATTTATTGCAGCGCTGGTGGTTAAACCCAAAAACTGATTTCGACATTAATATTTATTTTTTTTTTTTTGTTTTTCTTTTTTGCGTCATTTATTTGTACTAATACAAGTACTTTGTGCATTAAATTTCATTTAATTCTGATGATTCCCTCGTGGTGATGCATTTTTTTTACAAACAGCAGTTTTTATATGTATATATACATATACAAAATAAATATTTAATAAATAAAATGAAATATGCTGAACAATATTAGCAATTAGTATAAATTCAAGCTGATTTCTGAATATTTTTTCTGTTAAAGGCTTTCAACATTTAAAAAAATCAGTATATTAACAATCTGCAATATGAAAATTCTGTTATATATTGATCCATTTATTTCATTGAAATAAATCTTAAATTATTGCTATTGCGATATTTTCAGTCACAATATTTATTAGCATCTCAAAAATTATAAAACAGATTTTTCCTGATACAATACACCTTATTTTTTGTGCGGAAGCATTTTTTAGATAAAATTTTTCTTTTGACTTCGTTCTTTCAATGCATTCAATATCAAAAAAAAAATAGATTAAGTAAGCTTATGCAAATGCGTGCCAAGTCCCATATATCGTTATTCTGTTGTGTAATCCAGTTTAAATATAAAACAATAGATGTCCTTATGGATTATGGAAACTATCTACGGAATGAAAATGACAACTCACAAGAGAGTATTTAAGCAAATGTCCAACGCTGTATCGAAATCGATTATCTTGACGCGAGCTGTAGTTTCTAAGATAGACCTGAAGTTCCAATTTTGAAAACCCAAATATTTAAAAAAAATTTTGGAAAAACCCACTACTTTTTTGGTTCGAAAATTGTATTGTAGGGGGGTATGACTAACATAAATGACTACCTGAAATCCTAGCAAACAGCAACTTTTGATTTCGCAAGACGTTGAAATTTGATATGTGAAACTCATTAAGCATTTATAGAATATACTAAGGCTTTTACAAACCATGATGATTAAATTAATACAACTTTTCAGCTACACTACAGTGTTGCGGATCATGCTAGGAAATAAAGAGGAAATAAGAGGAATTAAAGAGGTCGAATATTAATATTCAAATTTCGGTATTCTTAGAAAGAAGCACAAATTATTAAATTTTTAAATTGTTTATTTTTCTTTTCACCAATCTATTTTTGGCACAAAGTGTGTTCCATAATTTATACCTTATGCTGCAAAACTAAAATAGTGTTCGAATGAAAAATTATTTTTCACATAAGCGTATCTATGGAATAATCTTAAATTTAAGGAATGCTCTGTAAACACAAATATATATATATATATATATATATATATATATATATGTAGTGGCGTAACATACACCCTAGCAACCCTTGCATCGCACGGGAACCAGGATTTTAAGGGAAACCAAAGCCTGACTGATGCCAATTTCGAACCCTTTGTAAGATCTGGTGTGAGGCCCAGATTCTGACTTTGCAGAATGTCCCTAGCATTCTACATTACACTATTGTATATATATATGTGTTGTAAAATGTCAATAATTTCAATAAAACGCTTTGTAATGTTATTTCTAGAAACATGCGAAATTTTAGATCAAGCTGTTTGATGTACATGATAAAAAAAAACAGTCTTAACAAAATAATGCAGATTTATGAAAAATCTTGTACCAAATATTTTAGAAAATATAATACAACTTGTTATTACATGTAATGGTATTATACAGAAAAAGTAATTTAAATAACTTATTTATTAAAAGTGTCCCAAGTTTATGAACCTGCATTAAACACATATTAAATGTTTAATCTTTAATATTCATCCGATTCATTTAACAATAAAAAAACTTTATAATATTAGGCGAAAATGGGCATTGCCATAACTGTCGCATTATCATATTAGTTGGTAAAAAAGAGGATTTCATGTTCAGCGGTGTTACAAGAATATGAGAATTAGCAGAAGTAGGGATCAGACTCACACAAAAGTACCCGGACTGAGACAGACTTAGAAAATATATGTAGTAGAGCGAGTACAATAACATTTCTGGATTATATCTTTCTTCCCCTTTTCTAAAAAAGGGTTTGTTCCAAATCACATGTTCGGTGGGTCGCTATTACGTCGTATTTGGTAGGCGGATGTATTCAGTCGTCAGCGATTGAAAGAAATTGCGCTTGTTGAGCTGATAATGGAAATTCATATTTGTGTTCGTTTGGGAAAAGTCCCGGAGATTTGTTTTAAGCATGCGTGTACATTATCGCGAATGCAAGATTTAGAGCGTCCTCAACCTTTCAGAGAAGGCAGGGAAAGAGTCGAAGACGATAAACGCTCTTGACGTCCGCAGACTTCCAAAGGCGCTGAAAATATGGAAAAGGTTTCTGTGGCGGTACGCAAGAACAGAGTTCAAACAATAGCAGAATGAGTTGAGATATCATTGGCCACATATCAGTGGATACTGACTAAGGATCTTAACATGCATAGGGGTTTTTGAACATATGCCCCTATGTTGAACGCAGCCCAAACTGAAATGAGGAAAAGTGTCCGGTGAATTAAAGTTCATGGCAAAAAAGGATTTCAGAAATGTTTTATACCTTTTTAGAGCCAGGAAAAATGGGTTTTAAAAGGGTCTTATTTCGAAGGAGGATTTATTTAATTAGTTTAATTATTAATAATTTTTACGTTATAGACTCAGTCTGGGAAATTTTGAATCCTACTACGTAGTTTAGTTCCTTGAAAATTATTAAACAGAATTAGAATTGATAGATCAAAGATGCAAGTTAACTTACGCAATTGATAAAATCAGGTTATTTGTGGGTGTTGACTGTACATTAAGAGAAAAAGGCTTTAAAAGTGCTCGTCCCAATTTTTCTCCTCGTTCATTTGCATCTTCCAATATTTGAGTTTTTTTTTTTTTTTTCTTTATTTGTGAAATTTTGACCAGTTATAAAAAAGTATTTAATTTTTGGAAAATGGTGAAATTATCGGGAAGTCAAACCGGCAGATTCAAATGCAGATCGCAAAACATTTTAATCTTATCTGAGCGTTATATTAAACATATATTTATTTTAACTTGATTTAATTTTTAAGTATGCCTACAGTTTGTGTTCAATTTACTATAATTAATCTTAGGAAGCGTTATTTATGCAATTTGTAATAAATTTAGATTTTAAATATATCTTATTTATGTTTTTGAGTTAGTTAATTTTGTTTTTGTGTTTTTTTGTTTTTTTTTGTTTTGTTTTACAATATGTGTTTAATTTCTTAACTCATTTCAATCAAATTATAGCATATTTAAGTGGAGTAATCAATCAAAAACATTTTTTATACGAGGGCACAAGTTAATACTTTTAATTAAATTTTATGTAAGCATTTTTATTTGAAACAATATAATTAGTTTAAGAATCAGAGAGAAAATTACACTTTTCAAACTCTTTTAAGTCAATAAGTTTCTAAAAATCACTGAAATCAATGTTTAAGTTAAACTATTTTTATATTATTTATCAGTTATATTCATATAAAAACTTTTTTTTATATTCGATATATATTTAAATTATTAATATTTAATTATACACTATAAATGACGGTTACATAACTAAAACATACAACTACGAATAATTTAATTTACAAAAATGTAATTAAAAAATGGCCAAGAGGGATGCACAAAATATTTTAACAAATTTTTGAAAGAAATAAGTATTTTGTGTGTTTTGTTATGAAAGATATTACTTAAAAAAAAAATTATTTATATGTACTTATATTTTATTAAATCATGCATCACGTATCGTATTGCAATGCGTTTTAACTGTAAACATATTTTTTAATAATATACTTCGTTTTTATAATAAATGAATCATTCCATCTATACAATTTTACATAAGTTGTACATGCCGAATGTTGCGAAAGTGCCTCAAAAACTGAAAAAAAAATAATCAATAAGTACAATTGTACACAAAAATAATCTTCCTTCAAAAAGAAATATTTTACCATGTATTTAGATTCAATACTATTTCCTTGCAGCTTAAATATTAAGCTTATAAATAACCCTGCATTTGCTGCGAATAAATAGCGCAAGGAATTATATTTTCCGAACTTCCTCCCCACAAACTTCTAGCCAACCGAAAAGGGCAAGGGGAACACAATTTAAGAGTTGACAAACTACGGATGTTTACAATCAACGTGAGGTATCAGTTACACGATTAATAATCGTTTGTTTTGTTTAGTGATCTCATCTTAACCCGTCCCCTTAAAAGTCCGAGTGTAAACCGCCCAATTTCAACAATCTTCGCTTAGTCCACCATGTTCCCTGCTTTCACGACTAGCGCATGCGTGGTTGAGAATTTACGACGTCAGAGGAAGAGCTTCCATTTTACTCCTTTATTCAGAATATTTTGCAATCACTTGGCGAGTTTTAATAAAGTTCGAAACTTTTTTGAGTCCTTGCAAATAGATATTCGTTTCTTATTGATAGGTAAATATTGTTGATGGATTATAGCTTATTGTATTTTATTCTTATTTGCTATTTAAAAAAAAGATGATCGAAAGAAGGGAAAAGAAAATGTAATGAAACTCATTCTCGAAATAAGTTTTATTTTTTAAAGTGTTTCATTTATTGTTGTAGGAATTCTTTTCGATTTTTTTTTCTTTTTTGAAATTATATATTTATCTCTTAATTTAAAATTGAAGAGAAATTCCGAACGTTCATTTACTTCATATTCGGTGTTTTTAAATACCTTTCAAATATTACGTCAAATTTATGATTTTTTTTTTAGAAAACACTAATTAAAACTTATTTATTCATTTTATTTTAAATATTTTTTTTTATAATTTTTATCTCTTTTAAGAAATTCAAATTAAGAAACACACGTTTTCTGTAAAAAAAATACTTAGAAATTAGAAAATACGTTCACTTTTGTTTAGATTACTATTTTAATATTCAAAAATATTTTTTTAAATATAAGATCGCGAAAAATAACCGAGAATATATTTCTGTTGAATTTCCTTTTTTACAATGATTTGTAACAAATTCTTTTCGCCATATTCAATGTAAAAACGAACTATTCATCCATACTCTCCAAGATGTAAATTTAAATTGAAATTTTAGAATGGGTTAGGACTTGTACGTCTCACAAAAGAAGGCCTGAAGTCTATTTAACAATGAATTTCGTAATTTCAAACTGCGTTCAAGAGACAAGGACGATATATATTTGACAATTAACTACTAACTTTCCCGCAGCTCCAATATGAAGACTTTCAGCCTTCAAAAACAATGCTCTTAAAAAAAATCAAAAATTGCCCAAAATTTACTACTTCAGCGGTTGCCACACTTTCGATCCCCTTGACTCCCTTAGTGTATCAGCCTGAATCGTAGACCCCAAGATTTTGAACACCCTTAACTAACTACCAGCACACTGTGTGTGTGTGTGTGCTGCGGGATTTAAAGGTTCTTCAATAATCCTAACGCTTTACCTTTGCTACTTCTACAGTCTTTTTAAAGCTTCCTTTCTTTCCTTTAACAAAACAATAAATATCTAATTGTATTCATATATATATATATTGTGAACTTGCGCGAATCCAAGCTGTATTTGTTTCCCAATGTTAATGATACTGAAAATCGGGTGCGCACACAAAAATGTTGCACACATAGACAGAAATAATTTATGTACAGCCGACTCTAGCTAATTCAAACCTTCGATAATACGAACCTCTCGCTAATTCAAAGTATATGTTCAGCCCCTAGAAAAACTCTTCATATTTCGAACTAAATCAATATGTATTGGTACACTAAATATATCGAACTAAAATCAGCTGCTGGCCAGACTACAACACACGATAATTTGAGGTTACCTTATATAGCTTTCGACGGTTAGAACATTCACTAAGATGTAGAGCAGTGGGTGTCCAACCTAAATGACCTTGCGGGCCACTTCAGAAAACCATTACAATCTCGCGGGCCGCTCATAAAAATATGTACCTTATATCAGGTTTGGAAACAAAAAAAATTTATTGAGTGAAAATTTAAAACAAAATGAATTATTATTATTGGTTTCATTATTTTTTCATGTATACAGACATAGATAATATAATAATGTTTATATAATATAATAATGCAATGATGACAATGTTTAAAATATTACGGTTGCCATTTTCTCGAAAATTACGGTGTTCCTTTTGAATTGATCTTTCGTTACTCATTGTTGAAATTTGATAGTGCTGTCATTCGCGCAAACGATTAAGTATACAATGCCTTTATCTTAACCATCCTGAATATTTTTTTAAACTTTAAAGAACACCTCTGAATGCCTCTTACTTTTTGGACACTCCAAACAGAAAAGAAGGAAGAGAAATGAAAGTCGCACACACAGAGAATCATGTACCATCCATAGTAAAGGATATGCATAATGCATTTCGGAATTCAAATAAAAAAAAATTATTATGGAAAAATCAAATGTAACTGTTTGATAAAATATATAAATCTATTTCAATCTAAAGGACATTTCTGTTATCAAAAAATGATTTATTTTAAAACAAGGACAGTTAACAGGCAAATACAATATATATATATATATATATATATATATATATAAATATAAATCCTCGAATAAATTTCAAAATGAAGAAACTATAAAAACCTGATATTTCTTTTTTAAAAAAGAGTCGGTGGGCCGCAACTTACGTACTGGTGAGTGAGTGAGTGAATATTAACGTCGCACTGTTCAGCTACACGAGGGCTTTTGGCGACGGACCACGTAATTTTGAACCATGGTCAAGGACGTGGACGACACCTCGAGCTGGCACCCCTCCTAACTACCACACCACACCAACGGGAGGACGTTTCAGCTCGACAGATTTAACGTGCATCGCTGCCCTACACGGCGGGTCTTTAGTGGTAAATTGGCCCGAACTGATGACATGCCCGCTATGGTCCGATTACCCAACCACTGGGCTACCGCAGCCCTAACTTACGTAATTGAGAGCCGTGTTGACACCCTGATGTAGAGCAACGGTCGCCAAACTTTTTGAACTCACAGACCAGTAAATTTATAACTTAAATTCCTCGTTCCACTAATAGGACTCTTTTAAGTGTTAAATATATCTTTATATATATATAATTCTTTTGTGCTTGTGTATGTGTGACTGAACTTCTCCCTAACGGTTGGACCGATTTTGATGAGAATTGTGTGTGTTCAAATGGATTCGAGAATGGTTTAGGTTTACAATTCGGTCCGATATAGCAGCTAGTCAAAAAGATATTAATTAAAAACTTTCAAACGCATAATTGTTTTCCCCCTGTGTGTTGTTTATTCCGCTAATGCGCGATAAGGAAAAGAAATGAGAGGGGAAAATTCTGTTTTCCTCACGCCCAATTATATTGTCGCGTGTCCAACTGTTGGCAAACCATTGCATTTGTTTGTTTATACACCTCAATGATTAACCAAAAATATTGTGCATTCAATAGCATTAGGATAAATTTATTTATTGTGCATTAAAAAAATATACCTGTTATGAAAATATCTCGAGTTTTATCTTTTTTATCATTTAATTAAAACAAGTTCAAGTTTCTATTCAGAATAGCTTCTACTATATTTAACTTAGTTTAACATATACATTTACTCACACACAATCGGTAGGTCGAATCGTGATAATTGTGCCTGTGATGACGTCAGGAATTGTAATAACTTTTTTTATAAAAAAAATTCATCAGAACGGTCGAGATTGGTACAATGTATTCAAAAAAAGTTTGAAATTTTCGGATTTAAGACGTGAGTACAGGACAACGTCTGTCAGGCCGCTAGTTTATAAAAAAAATTGTGATCTAAGAACCCATAAAATGTATCTAGTTAATAAAATGAAGCTATTAATTGCAACCACACAAATTATGAAAGCTGTATTAATAAACCATAATAAAATAAACAAAAACTCTGTAAAAACAAAACCCTTAAAAAATGGTTTGAGTATATCAAACTTTTAACATTATACATTCCTATGAAATGGCGTTCTTCTATGAAGTAGCGTTTTTATAACTTCCCACGTATTATAATGAATTGAATTATGTTTCATTGCATCTTAAAAAACTTAATTTAACGTGATGAGTAAAATATTCCACATTCTTTTGGGGACCAGCGAAATTTTCTCGAGGACCAGTTGTGGTCCGCGGACCTCCATTTTGGTTACCTCTGATGTAGTCCTGTAGCAAACAGGGTGGAGCTTACAAGTTTTATGTAGTATTGTTTCAGTGTGTCGCTCCTGTAACGTACCCCTTTGATGACCCCTGTCTGCTATCCCCTAGTGTCTATTGTTTCAGGCGAAAAGACACTTTTATTGCTTTCCTTCTTCAAGTGGACAATAGACCGTCCGCACTGGTTATGAGTCGTCCATATATTTCGTTTACCACCTGATCTTGCTGCACATGTGCTAAGAAAGGATGGTCGACAATTGTGAAGAAGAGTTACGTAGAATTGTGTATTTTGCGTTGGAGTAACATGAAGATTTATGTCTCATCTGGGTAACTTATGTATGGCCTGGTTCGGACTGGACCCTACCTTAAGGAATCAATGGTATTGTGGACGGTAAATCTGAGGGAACTGGATAGCAAATTAAACAGATTTTTTAGTCAAAAAACATTAATTATATACAGTATGTATTCTTTTAATAATTGTTTTTATTGCATAAATGTATTTTCTTAAAATATACAGGAATTTTAACTTATGTATAAAATTTATACTGTATAATTTGTACATTTTAAGGTATCCGAACACGTTGAAAATGACCAAATTCGGTCTAGACAGATATTTTTGTTTATTATTTTATTGAATAGAGCTATCTTTTAGCTTTACGAAACATACTTTGTTTTGTTTCTACACTACCTAGAGGCCAAGCAACAGTCAATTTTATAAAGTTAGAAAAACCGCAAGAGTGGGTCTTTGATCTACCAGAAGTGGGCATTTAAATTGCTTAAAATCTATCATGGCAAAATGACTCAAAAAGTTACGAAACTCAAAAACTCAAAATGTTATGAATGTATTTCTATAAAACTTTTTGAACCTGATATTTATGCTATTTTCTAGAGAATATACTCTAAAATATTTCTTATTGTATGAATACTTTTTGAGTTAGGGCTTGTTATTTAAATAATGGTCTCATAAAGGATGTGACTTTTCATAAGGTTTACCCAATAGTTTCAAAATTATCAAATTTAATGTTCATTGTGCAAATTTTTAGTACATTCTCTAGATAAATGCATCTAATTTGTTTTGGTAATACTTTTACTAATATGATTTTATTACTTTTTCTCTAATTGCTTTGAAGTTTTACAAAAATACTGCTAAAATTTCACTTATAATTGTGATTTTTCTGAAATTTAGGCAATTTATTTTAAATATTGTTGGTTAATTATTAGTATTTATTGCTTTTGAGTCCTAAAAGAGGCATTTATAATGTTTAAAAATGCTATTTTGTTAAAAGTACTTCGAACGTGTCCGGATACCTTAAAAATAATTTAAAAAAATTTTTATACACGTGTACAATTGCTGTTTTATTACTTAGTTTCAAATTTCAATGTTGTGAATTCTCGTAGTTTTGAGTTTTTTCCTATCCTCTTCTATATCTGGGAACTTGATAATTTGAAGTTTTTCATTGGACTTTCCAACTTCGAATTATCGAGAGTGGACTGTACATATGTAACTATTAATTTTACGCAGTTATTTGATATAAAAACATTTCCTTAGATGTTTATTTGTAAACGAATTATCAAGGATAGAAAAGCAAGCAAAGATAGCATTTTTTCCCTACTACTCTACAATTTTAAAATATCAACAATTTATTTTTTCGACTGAGATTTATAAATACTTCTCATAGATTATTTTAATTTATACGACAAAATATTGTTAATTACAAATACAAATTTTATTTTTCATAATATAATTAAAAATTTCTAAAGAAATGAAATATTTTAAGGAATCACAATATGAATGCAGCTTTTTATGTTGCAAATCTCTCCATATACAACATTTTTTTCCCAAATTGAATCAGTATGACTTAAATTCACCTTACCCTGCTCTTTCGCTGTCGCCAAATTTCTCCGGCTTAAGGATACCCAATGGCTGTTGTTGGCTTTATTTAACGGCGGTTCCCGGATGAATACACCGGTCGCAATCCGGTGGCATCGAACGCGGTGTGTTTTTGTTTTTATTTTTCTTCAGAGATGAACTGAGGAAACTGCTCCAGGTCTTAGCTTTGTTCCAAAATCATGGAAAACGACTGAACTCTCAAATCGAATTTTTAAGCAAGATGGGCTGCGGTTATTTTTTGAATTAAGGAAAAAAATTGGATAAGTGGTTGGATTTTAAATACTTCAATCATACAATCGGGACAGAAAAACTTATTTTAATGCTTTTAAAAATTGTGGACGAGAGAAGAGGGAAAAAGTAATTTTAGATGCGAGGAAATTGCTGTACATAAAATTTATTTTGAAGCATTTTTTGCTGAAAATGACTTAAAATAACAGTTAAAATGTGTTTATTTCTAAAAAGATATTTGGGTAAATATCTGTAAGTTTTTGCTTTTACTTTTTTCTATCGGAAACAAATTACTAAAAAAATTTCTTGAAGTATTTTTTTCGGCGCATTTTAAAATCAAATATTTTGTAAGTGTAAACCAATTATTTTAGGTTGTTATGACTTTGAATTTTATAGAATTTAATAAATTAAAAATACATAAATATTTTTTTTATTTCTTTTGGTGAAATATATAAAAGTCGATGCGACAAAATATGTAAAATATATCGCCAAATGATAATACCAGTTTTGCTAAATGGAAGGATTACAATACTTTTGAAAGAAATGCAAAGAATTATATTCTTTATATTTAAATGAAATCGAAGAAATTATATAATATGAATTATTTAAAATACAGTACCTCATTTTTGGCTATTTTAGCTTTTTTAGTACATGTCTTAGAATGAGAATTTATTTTTCACTTTGATCTGATAATAAAGAACATATTAAAAGAAAATCACTGTTTGATATTTTATGAGAAAACCTAATTTAACCCTTTAATGCTTGATTAAAGTTACATCGATCTGCTCCCAGTCCAACCTGTTTCTTTCACGTAAGCGTGTATGGGGTGTATTGGGGCAAAACGCACAAACAGCGCAGATTTTGTCTGAAATAACCAAACCTCGGAAACATTGTTGTTATTGTATTCCATTCCAAAGCCTTTGAAGAAGTTGTGCTGATAGCAGTTAAAGAACGTATTTCGGAAAGACGTTATATACCCGAAAACCTCAACGCACTACTTGACAAGAAGGATATACGCGGTGGGGCGCAACAACGGTTAATGCGTATAATGATCGAAATAAATAAAAATATGATAATTAAAGGAACCATTTTTCAGTACATACATTATATCTTAATATTTCAAATACCTAAAGATGTATAAGTGATTCAAGAAAAAAAAAACGAAACCAATTCTGCTTTTGTTTATATTTTTTGTGAGTTACCTTAGTATTACTACACATCTTTGGATGTGGATTCGTACTACATAATATATATGCTTCCTTTACGCATATATATTCCATACACTTTTAATTCATAATGGTAATTTAATTTTTTAAATAATTTAATGAAAATTATAAAATAGTTATAAACGTATATAGTTACCAAAATATTTAAATCTTCTGGGTAATCCCGAAACATATTTAAAGTGATGTCATTTCTGCCCACTGTGTCATGGCATCAACTTTTAAATGCATTTTTCCATGCTTAAATGAATTGAATGTATAAAAAAAGAATAAATCAAGTTTCCTGATTTTTCTTTTAAAATGAGTTGATATATGTCATACACTCCCACCCATTAAAACATTCCTCTTACTTTGAAATTAAAAGAATTAAAATGCTCGATAAATATTCAAATACTCTCAAATAAGAAGAAATATATTTTTAAATTTTAAAATATATGTACAACGCTATTACACTCTAATAAATAAACACAGTGCTTGAAAGGATAACTTGATTAAACATGCGTATAATGCATTCCTCATTTCATCTAAAAGAACCAATTGAAAACATTGCAAATTCATAAGAAATTACTTAAGTGTCTTCCAATCTTCTAATGCAGTTTCAATTTTTTCAAAGTATTTAGCTTAATATGGCAAAAAAAAAAAAAAAAAAAAAAAACTTTTCAACACAAACTATTTTTATGGGGAATAAAATTATTTAATTTATGTTCGCTATTTTTATTCTTTGCCTTGCTTATGGTTGTTTAACTGAGCTTTTTGGAATAAAATTACTCGTATTTTAATTAAAACCGATTTTTCCTTGTCTTATTTTTTGCAATTGATTTAGACTTTAAAATTTTTTTAATGTAATTTCTTTTAATTTTTTTCAGTGACAAAATTTCGTCACCGGAATAATTTTTCATGAAGTGGAACCTTCCAGCAAAAAGAAAACAAAGCAAATTGTGTTTTTAAAATGCAGGTTAAACAGCGCTTGCTGAAATATTTAAAAATTCGAAGTCTGTAAATGTAGGCTAAATTAAAATGGGCATTTTAGATAGATACAGGAAGAGAAAAAAGGTAACAAAGAGAAAAATAGTTTCGAAGAGAAAACAAAAACATCTCTTCATTAATTATTAAAGAGAAGTTTGAAATATTTGTAGGTCAGAGAAATGTTTACTTATTAAATAATAAATAATAGCGACAGGAAGTATGAAAACATGTCAGTGATACCAATTTTAAATCCTTGTAATAATTTTAAGAGAACCACTCAACTAATTACATAAAAGTTATAGCAGCTGCCAGAATATTAAAGGAACAACTTTTTTGAACGCAGACTAAATTGAGCAATATATAAGTGAAACAAATGGTATAATATGATGAATCTTTGGTTAAACTTCTAATTCTTTATAGTAAATGGGAAAAAATTTGATGATTTGCATTTTTTAAGTGTTTTAGTTCGTTTTCAGAGTTACTGGTTGTAATTTCATATTGTGCTATAGAGATATAAAGTGAGATAACAATAATTCTGCAAGCTTTTTGTAATGCTGCAAATTTTGAGATTTTAATTTAAAGTGCTGTTTTTTCATTTAACCAGTCAGTTCTTTTTTTCAAAATGTTTTAAAAACAGGCACATATTTTTATTGCATATATAACCAAGCATAATACTTAATAGAATATGGAAATGGAGGAATTTTATTTAAATTTTCGATTTTATGTTTTCACACTATTTTTTATTTTATTTTCGTGGAACATAAAAACCACCGAGTTTTACCCTTTTATACTTTACCTGCTATGACGAATGTTTCATATATTTGAAAAGAATTTCTCTCATTCTTAAAAAGTATTTTTATGTTCCTGCCTGTTTTTCAACTGGCTGAGTGTTTTATGTGTATATGTAAGGGGTGGCCAAACTTTTTGAGAAGAGTGCCACTATTTGATAAAAATAATAGGTGCTACTTCCAATTTTTCCACCTCTGTAATGGGCTCACCTTTTAGGTGAGTACAGATTTCACGCTCTCGAGGTGCCCTAGTAATCTTTTCCTTTTCCCAAGGTAGGTGTTTACTGTCTTGGTAAACACGGGTGTCA
>BMAV01025948.1:0-17545 GCA_019973955.1 Trichonephila inaurata madagascariensis
ACATAATGTCTCATCATTTAGATAATCCCACACCTCTAGCTTACGCGAATCACCCCAGACATAGTCATCACAGGATGGCTATGTCTCAGGTGTTCACATCGTATGAAGTATTTGCTGTACTTAACCAATGAAACATATATTTAACAGCAATATTAAATTCATAAATGATATTCAAATTATCAATATTTCAAATGATGTTCCAGTTCTAAATTAAAATTTAGGCCCTCAGAAAATAAATTAGGAATCGATTGATTAAGCTTGTCATTGATTCGTGAAATAAATTTTAATCGTAAATTTGTTTTGCTAATTCAGCTTTGACGTAAAAAATAAATAAATAAATAAATAAAGGTGAATGTTTTTTGCACTACGTTTTTTTCAAAAACCGTGTGAGAAACGGTTTAGTGCATTAAAATTGAAACATAAGGAAGAGAAAAAAATATATATTTCATGGGACAATATTACTGTCGTATTATTGACTGTTTAGCTAAAATAACTCAATAAATGAGACGAAAATCGCAAAACATAATTTTTTTCACTTTTTTTTAAATTCAGTAATTACATTACACAAGCAGAATACAAACAAATCATGTGAAAATCTACATAAAAATATGTAATGGAAAAGCTATTAGATTAAGAAAAAGTGGAAAGTATTTTATTGTAATTTATAATGTAAACACAATTTTTTTAGGTATTTTTTCATAAAAAGAGTTTTAAAAGTAATCATGAGTTATACAAAAAGCGAGTAATTGGAAGTTCTAGTGGGGTTTTGTTTTTTAAGAAGTAAACAAAAAATATTGTGAACTTTTAAAAAAATATTTCTTTATTATTTTCTGAGATATTAATCATTATTTGTTCGTTTTCTATTTTTTTAAAGTAATCATGGCTTAAAACAAATACCATAAAATATTTTTGTCTGGAAATTATATGAAATATATTCCAGAAAGTTCGACTTCTAAACATTTCTCTTTTATAGAACTGGATCTTTTTTTTTTTTTTAAATTCTTTCAAATTCTGTATTTTTTATTTAATAAAATAGCAAAAAAAGCGACAAAAAGAGAAAGGAAAAAAAATGACTTTCCAAAAAAGAAAGTTTTTTTTTCTCCCAAATGCTCTAGCACAGATTTTTTCAGTAACCCGTCAAAAAATTTCAATTTTCATTAATGTCTGCTTAGTTGATTAGTGATAAGGACAGAGCTGAAGTAAGGATGGAAGATTTTTTTTTTACACTTTGAGTTAAATGTGAAAGGTCAATTTTTACTTCATAATTCGGATTAAGAATTGACAAGGACTAAAAAACTTTTCACTTCGTTTCACGTATGATGTTTTCAGCCTCCATTTTTCACTTTTATGGATATGATTTTTTTTAGAAATGAAGGCTTTTTATATTCATATTTCCAAGAAATAATCTCCCGGGTGTTAAAAGGAATATTTTATGTAATTAAATATTATTATGATGCATTTTAAGCCATTACCAAAATTTTAAAATACAAATATAGTCTGAGGTATGTGGCTAAATTCTTATCAAATTCCTCTGGATGGTATGTATGAGCAGTATGTTAGAAATCTTCTTTATTTGAAAAAAGTATTGCTTTATAGACAATAAGGGAAGAAAGTAAAACATTGGGTAAATTACTTTAACTAAATTAATTATTTTTTATAAATCAAGTTTCAAAGAAAAAAAGACGAAGCATGGCAAACAAACATAAATGTTTAATTAAAAAATGTAAAATGTAGAAAAATTTTAAATTGTCATGCTTTGTAATTATTTGTATTTCAGGAAAATGTCATTAATTTCATACTCGTAATGAAATATATTAACCGTGTTAGTGCTTAAAAATTTTAAATATTGTTTATTTTGACCTTATATGAAATGAAATTAGAAACAATAGCCATCATTTGCAGGAGAAACTCTTTCATGAAGAAAATGCATCCCTCAGGATATATTAAAAAGTATTAACAGAGATCAGTTTGCCGGCAGATTAATAGACTGCATTAACCACAAATGATTCTTTAATGTTTTGGGCTTTATTCAGTCGGAAATGTGGAGATTTCCTATAGCGTATATACCAATGAGTTGTACAAAAAAGAAGCTCAAACTTAACGATGTGATAAATTCTATTTCTTAATAGCAGTTAGCTTCCTTCTTCAAGGGTTTTCTTGAACAAATTATTTGCCAAATTTGTTTGAATTATAATTATTCAGAAAATATCTATATCCATTCGTGTGGTTGTAAATCTGTTTATTATTTGCTAAACATAAAAGCTTGTCATTAAATAATTTGTTTTGATAGAAAAAATTTTTGTTCAACAAAATAAAGGTTTCCCATGAACAACGTGTATTGTTCAGTGTAAATAAAATCAGAAAAATTCACGAAAGAACTATTTAATCTTGGAAAGCACACATACACACACATTGAAATAGACAAACATGTCTAAAAATATTTTGTGTTACAAAATAAAGCGAAATCACATTAATTTTTTTTTTAATGTCCAAGAAATAACTCCTCAGACCAGGGATTCAGGTGGGGCGTTATACCCCTGTAGGGTGACGTGGGCTTATTGAAAAGTCGAAAATAAAAGATTTAAAATAAGTATTAATTTACATAAATTTAGCAAAACAAAATATATTGTGATATAACAAATAATAAGTACATATTTACACTGAAATAATATACTTATAAATGTATATCAGTATTTCGCAATAATTTTTGATAATTTATCAATATTAAATTAAACTCAAGTTATATACATAATTACTTATTTAAAACATAAATACTTATTTTTAATAGTTTGTATGGTTTATGGATAAAGTCATATTATAACTTTAGCGTCAAAGTTTATTTTTATTGCATTCAATACATTATTATTGTATGGGGGAAGGCGTGATAAAAATTATGATTGAAAATTGGGTTGCAAATATTAAAAGTTTGAGAATCACTGTATTAAAACTGTATGGGGAAATTTGGAACTCCAAAGGTGTTGATTCTACACACACATAGAATGATAGAGAGATTTTTAAATGAGATTAGATAACATGTTAAAGGTAATGTATGTCATTTTTCAAAAGTGTTATCTGTGTTATTAAAAATTTTAATGTAATCTTCTAATTTCATTTACGTATTAATAATATTAATTTGTTAACTAAGTGTCCCTTCTGACAGTGAATTATATCGAATAACTGGAATAAGTACGTACATTTTTTACACACACTTTATAAATCAAGGTTTATCTAAAATAACCGCAGTCGCATCTCATTTGTTTTAATATTCTGATTCTGTAACCACTCACTTTGAGAAATATTTTCACTTAAATCCATTGTTCTCAATGACATTAAAATGTGTGTAGCTGTGTGAGAGAGAAAGCCTTTGTGTTTTGCTTGGATTTGCGTCCAATAATTCAGGAGCTGCCCTTGTTTAAATTTAAATTTTAGGTCGAACCAGTTAATATGTCAAGTATTCATTAATGTTTTTTCTTCCCCACAATTTAGAAAAGAAATGCATTTTCCATTAGGACTATTTTGTTCTGTAAAACATACGAACGAGTGTAAATTTATTTCTTGGAAACCCCATGATGGTAAACAATAAAATATTCGCAATTTATTGGTAGTGATAAAGTTTTTATTCTTTTCTTACATATATCATAATAAAAATTTTGAAATGATTATGAAATAAAGTTATATTATACATGCATACGCTTTTATTTCTTTTTTGTTTAATGATTGGAATGAAAATTATATACTTGAAGTCTTACAAACTTCATAGAGAACTTTATTCCATTTTGCATACTCATTTATAATTTTTTTAAAAGTTTTTTTTTACTCTGAATCGTAGAACCTCTAGGCATTACTCATGGAACCCCAAGGCTCCGTGGAGTGAGTGAGTGAATATTAACGTCGTACTGATCAGCTACACGAGAGCTTTTGGCGAAGGCAAGGCTAAGTGGAACACAGTTTGAAAACTACTGTCTTGTATCAAAGCTTATTTTAAGAACTACGCTGTAAAGAACGTGTGGGTAGTTAATAGGGGAATTTTCGTGCTTTTATATTATTATACATTTGTGTTTCGTTAAAAAAAGCAAAATACACCCTACATTTTTTAATTTTCATAAGATACATTTCTACATGCTTAAGAGTAACTTGAAATGAACTTTTTGTTTTAGTAAGATAATTTTATACCCATTTATATTGTCGTAGTGATATAGTGTATTGTAAACTTCCGCGGTGATATTATTCATTTTGTAACCAGTTACTATAGTAACCATGAAGTATATAACAGATACTGAAACTTTTAACAATATATCAATTGATTTATAACTTATAAAGTTATATTCGTTCTCATAATTTAATATGAAACTATTTCTTATGTATAACACAAAAAGGAGGGAAAGGTATGTAAAAATATAAATATGTAACATATTAGAACACCTTACCGAACTTTACTGCATCACTTTCGTATTCTGTATTACCTATAATCTTTCACAATAATTACCAGGAAATACCATGAGAAGATGTTATTATTAGTTCCTAAAGAGGAGTGCCCTCATATATGGAGTTAAGTCAAACAGTTTAGTCCTGTTTATTCGTAGAAAATCTGAGCAGGTGTTAGGAAAATAATGGTATTAATTTGCTAAGAATACTTCTAAACGTCGTATATGTATAAGGACAGCAATTAGCGTAGAACACAAACATTCTCTTGTGTGAAGTTATCATTTAGGTAAGAAATATTTAATATGGTTGGAGCTATGAGTGTCAATATTAAATTAACAATGAGTCTGGCATAAAATGACAAATTTAACTTGAGGGAAGATTCTCAATCTTTATTATATGTGAGTATACTGAGCATATTTTAGTTCTCTTTTTAATTCAGTTTATGACTAGTTCTTTTAATCATTAGGATTTCTTCACAAAAGGTCCATTCATAAAATAAGTACAACTAAGCATTTTTCTCAGAAACAATATTAATTAATCAAAACTTCAAGCAAAAAAAAAATGCTTCAAAATAATTTTTTTTTGAAATATCAAAAGAAAAACAAATTATCTTTACTTTAAGAAAGCTGTATAAGTATGTGATTATTCAGAAAAAAAAAAGTTCAAAACAGCTTTAAAAAGTTTAAGGCTCATATACCTTTTAAAATTTCCGGAAAATCGATTTTTTATTATTATTTTATTTCATAGAGCAAGTCTTTCTGAGTTTTTAAAAAGATATTGTCACATGCAGATATTCCCAATAGAACGGAGGTTATTAAGGAAATAAAAAGAGCAGAAAAGGTGATTTAAATATTGTTTACATTTTGGCTCCAGGGTCACAGTGGCTATGCTGCAGGTGACAGCTGCGTTTCTCTGTTTCTAATATTTTCATTCTAATTATTATCAAATGCTTGAATCTAAGCCTCAAATATTATTATTATTGTTCTGAATATTAACTACAACTTCTAGTAACTTTATAAAACTTCTGCTTTGTTTTGATAAAGTGATACGTGATTCTATACTCGTTCGTTTCTGATTTTTACATTGTATCTTATTCCAAAATAAGTTTTAGGGAAAATATTAATTTTTTTTTAAACTTTTGAATGATGAATTTGACTGAATCTGCCAAAATACCATCTGGTAAACGTCCTAAGAAAAGGAAGTTTACTGGTAATATGCATACGAGGTACAAAGCTGTACACAGTGTGGATTCTATTTAAATAATTTTTTTATATATGTGTGCTATGGGTTGCGTGGTATTGTGTATGGCATTAAATGATTCAAGATATTGGAATGGGTCATAATTTAGAAACACAAGATATAATTATAAAACTATATAAAGCACTGACTGAAATCTATTGTATGCGTCATCAAGTAAGCTTATTATAAATTTAAATATATTGTAAATACATATGTCTACTAAAACTTTAATTATTTTTAAGGGCTCACAGGACTCCTAAATTGGATTTTTTTTTAATTTTTCAGAAAAAAAAATGCATGTGTGAAAGCCTCAACATTTCTAAGAATTTTAGTACCAAACTTGAGTTGATACTGTTTTGCTATTTGAAGTTTTATTTTTGCTTTGCTTTAATCGAAGCTCATCTCTTACTCCACTGATTTGCATCGAGGATAATTAAGCATTATGATGTGCATGTTTCAAGGTAAACAGGGATCTAAAATTGAACTCACTAACTGCTGTTACAACAGATATTTCCAGTCTTTTCTTTGACTGGAAACTTTCTTTTGGAAGTGACTCCAGATAACATTGTGCAAACTTTCATTTGCATTTTGACTCTTACCTGAAGTACACCGAGACAATATCTCGTTGCTTGCTAATCGCCGATACACAGGGAGAATCTTTACAACAACCTCCTCAGTTAATTTTGGCTTCATAACTGAATGAATTTCGGGGGATTCTCCATTTGCTAAAGATCTTTTGAAAAAAACACCAAGAAAGTTTTCCATTAGGACATTTATTGTGTTTCGGGTTGGCGTCTGTGGAGGAACAATGATAAAGTGTGGCGTAAATAGCACTTTCATTTTTTCCACATCATTGCAATTATCTCTAATGGCTTTCCTGTAAAAATTAGTTAGCTTAACTATTGTGGTTTCCTTTAAGCTACCAACCTTTTTGCCACCAATGCAAACACCTTTGCTTCGCCACTCTTTCACTTTGCTGCGTAAACCAGTTACTAGGCGCTTGGAGATATGGTTGATACATTCCTCTGTTTTTATCGGCTTACCTTTTCCATAGATGTTCAACCTCATCAGATTTTGGAATGTTTTTGAATATCCATCCGACAATAAGCAAGTATAACACATATTGCACTCCTAGATGGATCTTTGCCACAAAATTGCAGCAGCTTTCATTTCCATACTAGATGAGGAACCTGTATGAATTATTTGACATTCAGATTTGTGACCTTCATACCAAATTGCAAAATCTGGACTATCGCCCGAAATGTCTCTTACTGCGGCAGTATATTCTGTACAATAATTTGATAGTATTTCGTATACGATAACTAAACCTGTCAATAAATCAATAACAACTCCTATCCCGTACAGTGATTTATAGCCCAGCTTTTGCCAAGATCCATCAAATTACAAAGTAATGTCTAAAACATCTGTTTCCTTCTTCTCTTCATCATTTAAATCAAGGTGTTGCTCCTAACTATATTTCTCGCTACTTCAAGGATCTGATGTTTCATCTCACTATTTTCTTCGGAGAAAATTTTAATGTGCTTCGAAAAAAAATTTTTGTCCATTGCATTCATACCAGTCACTAATGCAAATTGTTCCAATCCCACATGACCCTTCCTAAGTCTTAAAAAAGACGAAACCATTTTTTTGTTAATGTAAAAAATTTTTTTACTTTTACACGAGCACTGGAAAATGAGGAATTTAACACTGACTCACAACTAGAGAAAACCAACTCTAGTTTTGATGCCATACCCAACTGCGATGTTTTTTATGATATTTAAATCATTCATATCACATTTAGGTCACTTTAGTGTCGACAGTAAATTCTTCCATATGTTTGTATCAACTAATACATAAGTTGTATCATCTTGTTCATTTGCCAAATGTTCTACAGAAGTGTGTGATAGAAGAGATAGCTTTCTTTCTGTTGCTGCATTCAGTTCACTAGAATTTAATGTGCAAGTATTTACTTCTGCATTCTTTTCATAATTAGAGGATGCATGACCACTTGACTTAGGGTCCTTGTCATGAAAACTTGGAGGCTCAATTTCCAATTGTCCCGATGCAAATCTCTTCTTTACTTTTAGCAAAGCCTGCATTTTACGTTTTGATGGCCTTGATTTTGTCACATGATATCCAGAACTAATTATGTGCATTGTACAAATACTAAATTAATTTATGAAAAAAAACTGTAGTCGAGTGTTCAATCCTAAAAAAGGAAAACTTCGAAAGAAAAATTACGTCCAAAACGAATAAATATGCTGTGTTATACTATCTATGAAACAAGCGCGCTAACACGATGTAAACAAACAATGCACAAGTAGAAGTTGAAGTTTCTATTGACATCCTTCTTCATAAAATGAAAAAATAATAAGTGAGGTTAACCCTCTAAGCGGTCTGCACTTAAAGTCTTGCCATTCTGGAGATGCTTTAAAAATGCACCGCACACATTTTTTTGTTTCAGGTGGGGTTCTCTAAAGCGGTTGAGCCGTATTTTTAAGAATGTGGTTCGGCCGTTTTGAGGAATCTTGCTTAGAGGCAGAAAAAGCATCTCTGGAATGGTGGAATTTTACGTGCAGACCGCTTGGAGGGTTAAGCATATGCTAAAACTGAATACCTATAGCTCTTGTTTACGTTCAAATGACAGGTGACACGCCCATTTAAATGGTCGATGGCACCATGTTTAGTTATAGATCACTCATAACTCAGTAATTATTCATCAAAATGAAAAAACTCTTCGACAGAATTATTCTGTGAAATATATGGAATATTATTAGTATAAAAAATAAAAATCGCAATTTCAACCAAATTTTGAGATTTTGAAGGTCCACCATTGCCTTAAAGCATAAAAATAAAAATAATTAAGGAAAACGTTTTAGCTAATTTGTAATTCTTAAATTACTACGATGTATAATTATATATTAATATGCGTGAAGTGAAATTGATCGACCTGATCGACATTAACATCAAATCAATGACCACGAAATTAATCATGGCAGAGGACTGCATATATGTATGTCTTTATCCGTAGCTTTTTTGAGCACCATGCAGGTGACAACAGCACGATTTGTCATGATTCCACCCCAATTTTGAGGGAGAACACCTTGGGGATGTTCAGGGGCCTTCCTCTTCTCTTCTCTTACCACCAACCTCACATGAGGACTTGCGGTTCGACGGCAAATTAGAGCACCCCTATGTCGCGGAGGCACTATTTATTTACAAACATGCTTTCTTCGGGATTCGAACCTGGGCCCAACGTCACTAGCCACTACACCGGATGGGCAGCTAAGCAATCCTAATATTCATTAATACAGTATTGGAGGTATTCAAATATATGGCAATGCCTTATTTCTATTATAAATCAAAAAGTCTTGTAATCCTCATTATTTTTAGGTAAACCTATTACTATTGTGTCTCAAAATTTACTTAGGTTCTTGGGATGAAAAAAAAAATTCTTCAAACTGTTGTATATACCATTGATGAATTAGATAACTAAGGAACACATTTACTTCATGTCACTATTACACATGGCATACAAGAAATATCTGTATATATCTTACGGATGAGTAGTGATATTCGGAAAAACATACTACAAGTACTTGGTAGTTATTACTTTTGTAATTTTTTGTTTTTAAAAGTAATTAACTTTTGTTAGTTTAATTAAAAAAATACATATAGAATTTTAGTTATTTTATTTAACTTATCAATATTTCTGAGAAATCATATAATCAAATATGGACATTATTTTTTTTTCTGTGAAACAAATTTAGTGAAAACGCAATCAATTGCCCTCTCACTTCACTGTGTATTTCATGCTGTTTTATGAATATATACTGTTTTTTTATGTTGTTGATATTCAAACCATGGTTGTAAGCTTTCGAGTGTATTCAACAACATCCTTATAGTTTTTTTCATTTTGACTCAAAAATGATAGGAGATGAATCTCTAAGCCGTAAGTAAAATTTCTTTTACACTACCATGACTTCTATTTACGCAAAACATGTTCTTAGCCCTTTACTTACCGACGATACTTATAAGTACATTTCACTTTAAAATTACATAGAATAGTCATTTTTACGAATACTCTGACGATACTTAACAGGGATATTCTTTTATGTTCACTCTTCCAAGATATATGGCAGCACGGTTTCTTTCACGAGAAATTTAGCCTGGAAGGCAAATAGTTTTATAGCAAAAATTGCGTTTTAAGCGGATTGCGATTTTCAATTTTGTTCCTAAAAATAGTTAATGTCAAAAGGTGTCTTATTTTTTGGTATGTTAATGAAGACCTTAGAAAACGATTTGACTATTTATTTTAAGTGAACAGTGTATATAATTAATTTTACAGTTGAATATCTTTAATAAATTAATTAGGGGTCTAACTTATTTAATTCTCCAAAGTTGAGTATTTTGTTTATGTATATCCCTTAATTTTCAATGTTGTGATTCAAAAAAAAAAAATATTGCGTGAAAAAAAATGCAGCAAATCACAATGCGGTAGATAAAGGGTTAGACGGATCCATTCAATAAAAAAATGAATCTTTAAATTTAAAGTCTATAGTTATAATATTTCAAAAACGGGAATTTTTCTTTATTCCCAGGCTCTTGTAATTGATTTTCACTAAACATCTTCTTCGCAGGTCTCTGATCAACAAAATAAATATTCTTCTTATTTTGAAATCCTTAGGTTCTGTAGATTTCATTACGACTGAATGAATATGTATGAGGGAATTGGTTTTTTGCTCTCTTATGTATCGAAAACTGGAAATATTCGCAGATAAAATAACAATGAACTAGTAAGAAATTTGAATCCAATTAAAATAAAAAAAAGTATAATTTGAAATCCCAGTGGCACCTTTCAAATGTATTAATATATATGAAACACTAAGCCCTAAGAAAATAGCTATGAATTAGTCCAATATTTAAAGGGTTCAAATTATCATGAACTAATTTTGTTTTTGCATGTTTTTCAAAACATTTGGGATCTAATACATTTCTTTGAAATGTATGTGTTTTTTTCTTCTTTATTGACAAAAAGTTAAACATATTAAATTCAGAATTGGGATACAATATCATTCCATACATACCCTCCCCCCCACACACAATTTTAATGTTTTTTACACATAAGAATAAGGGAAGCAAAAACTGCTTTTCTTCGTTTCAACCGGAAAAGAATACAATCCAAGTGAAGTAATTTCACATAAAAAAATTGATGATTTTTCTTTAATTGATATGTTCAAAAATTATTTACGTATTAACGTGATTTAAAAAATATATTTTTTAAAGAATTATCTTTTAATAAAATTCAAGCTAAAGGCTTTGCTGATTCCAGTTTTTTCCCCCTTTCTTTTTTTTTTCAGATGTGTTTGTTTTTGATGAGCAATAGTAGAAAAAAAGTTTTTGAATTATAAATGAAATAATATATTTTAAATAAAATGAAACATGCCCCCTCCCTCTTTTAAATATCCACAATTTTTACTTTAGTTTTTACACTAAAGGAAGCGGAAAAAATTTAGAATTAATTTTTTCTACCATTTTTCAAAATATATCATTAAAGTTGAGGAATTAAGTAAAAGTAGGCATGAAATATAGTCCTAAAATGTTCACAAAAAATCTTTTTCTTGATATTTCAAAAATTTCAATGTTTTTTTCCTTTTCCTCTTAATCGTAATTTTTATAAATGCATATAGCCTTACATAAAAAAAACGATCCTAGTAGATTATAAATTAAATTTTTAAATACATATTATCAGAGTGTCTTTTGATAATACACGGTATTGCAATTTGAAACTTTTGACAATGTGGTAGTGTGACGGACTCACGAGATTTTTTCATTAACATATCCTTTGGGTTCCTTGGAGCCAGAATAAATGTGTGGCAATTCTTTTCCAACCAACCCGAGAAGTGAAATGTGAAGGAAAGATGCAAATTAGGAAGCTTTTAAATAACAGAAGTTTAGAGTAAGTGGTGTGGCATTTGGGGAATGTTATGTTAGTGCGTGTGGCAAGTGGGAAGAGTATTTCACGAAGTTAAGTGACAGTCAAGAGAGGTTATTCGGTACAAGGTGCATACCATTGCACTCCAGTGAACCGCAACTTCAGCCAGGATCAGATAGATTGATGCGTCGTTGGACATTAAAGGTAGGAGGGACTATTTAAATATTTGGATCTGAGTGTACATTGGAACTGAGCTTAGGCGAGTTAGTTATTAATAGTGGTCCGGGTTACGTTATTTCGGTATTATATATATTGTGTGTTTAGCCACCGTAGATTCTCTCACATATCATATTATTATCTAATCTGTTTTTGGTATAAGTTAAGATCTTAATAAAGTAATATTAAAATTATGGCAGCTTCTAGCTCTTCATTTATTCCTACACCTCTAGCTCACACTGATAATCTAGGAGAAGGGCACCCGAGGGGGGCGCCCTTACAAAAGATAATCCAATTTAAAAGTTTAAAGTAAATTAGTATAAAAAGTAAACTAGTAAAAAAAAATAATAGTAATAGTCTAAATTTGCTTTCACTCAACTTCCATAAATTTAATTATATCTTATAAAAATTTCTCTTAAAAACTTGAATATATACTAGGTTTAAAAAAACATTCTGAAATTTTATCATTGTATGTTATGTACGTTTAACATGGATTTTACTAATGAGTAACAACTACACTGAAAACGTAAGACTTTATCTTTCTTTTTTATGATAATATTTAATGTTTTAAATACTTTGAAAGTTCAGTGATATATATAATTTTAATGCCTTAATTAAAAAATTAAGCTATTACTAAAGATTTGTGGTACATTATAGTACAGTAGAAATCAATCAATCGCCTTCGAGTAGATTTCTAATAATATTGTGATGGTTCTTAATCGACATTGAATCGGAATAATAGAGAAATATCATTATTACTCCTCGAAGGAACTAACAAAATAAAAAATAAAACCAGTAGGTATATTTTAATTTAAAAAGATCTTTGGAAAGAAAATAACCAAAAGTAATTGAAAATACACATCATTATTTTTCTTTTAGAAGTATAGAAGTATACAATCTAAATTAAATGACGCTCTATCAAACACATAATAGAACCTATGTGTGTGATGATGGTATGTAAATTTGCTAATGGAGATGTATTTAGAATTTAATGTTTTTTTTCCTATTTACATAGCTTATATATTTAATTAAATAATATTTTTAAAGTAGATAATTTCAAGATAGATTTTTAATTTTTTCTGTAAATTGATACTTTAAAAATTCTTCAGAACAATGCGCTGCTTTCTTTTTCACAACTATTAATTCCTATTCTTATTTTGTAATTATTGTTAACAAAATGTTCTTTCAGAGTAATCTGTCTATGTTATCCATGATTGTTTTAGATTTTTTTTCAAATAAAAAATATGTACGCATCTTAAATGAAATATAATTACACTAGACTTTTTTTCCATCATTAATTTAATGAAAAGTCATTAAATTTGTATATATAATTGTCAGTAAACAAAAAGTAGTTAAAAATATCCTTTATCTAGATTAATTTTCGTTACAAATGAATTATTGGACTGTTAAATAAATAATAATTAACATAAAATGTGACGCATAGAATATAATAACTGAAATAAAAATATTTCCTAAAAAAATTTCGACATTCTGTAATTATAAATCAAAATATACTGCTTGTAAAATTAGCTTTTTCTTGATATTTATAACACTTATTAATAACACCGATGCTTAATGTGTTAGAAAATTTTGAAAGAGAGATTTATAAGACTATATCGGTATAATTATCTTCTAATGTGTACCCAATATATTTTGACACAACACTCCAGTTTCTTCGATTGTTTATTGATTAACAGCTCTCTTTAGATATTAAATCAATATAAGGGCCGTTAGCCGGGACTTTCTTTTAGCCATGGATCAAATGACACGATACTCCAAATTTGTATCATTATTTCCAAAGTTGCACACCTGGCAACGAGATCACACTATGTTTGGGCATATAAAATGCACACCAATTTTTCTACACCACAGGTATTTGGGAGTATCAGGACTTCAACCCTCGACATTACAGAATTAGCGATGACACGCTTGTGACTTTGACTATTCGGATATCGGGGTTGAGACTTAAGAAAGGAAAATAAGTTATTTGATTAAGATGAATCCCCTTTTTCCATTAATTATTTAACAGAAGTCGTTTCATGTAACAAAATTAAGGGTAGCAGGTGGATTAATATTTTTTAGTAAGAAGATTATATTGTCGATAAAGAACTCAAGAATAATACCGTAAGAGCACACATCTACAAGGGGCAAAATAAACATTTTTTAGGTGACAGATGGTGAAGATAAAGAAATCATCCAATTTATATTCTTTACAAGCTCTTAATTTAGTGCTTTCATTTCTATAATATAAAGAAAACTTGTGCTCTCTATTTCGGAATTATTCTGACCGTTTTCATAAAAAAAATAAATAAATAAAATTTAAAAAAAAACTAGTAGATAATAAGTTCTGAGATGAAATAAGTAGTACCATATAAATTTGCTTTTTTATATCACAGAATATGTTGAAAAACCGATATAAGTTTATGCCAAAAATTCCATTTTTTTCTCTCCGAGAAATCTTGCTGCGATAATTTTGAGGGTAGTTTACTCAGGAAAAAGCTTTTCTTCTTTTTATATCGATAAGGTCTTTTGAAACATAATGAGATTTTAATTTTGTCTAATAAATTTTAAGCAAGAGAAACACGTTTTTGTTTATTGAATATAGCAAAAATTAACGATGATGAGTAAATGATGGTTGCAATTGCAAAATAACTATATTTAAATGTATACGTAATTTGGTATGGAATGCTTTTAGTTATCAAAATAGTTCCTCTATATAAAATCATTCTATTTTAATAGTGACCTTCCTCTCACAAGAAAAAAATATAACAATTTTATAATCCGAAATATTTAATTATTATTTAGCTCATATACACAGAAACTGTGCATATATATTTAAAGAAACCCCTAATTTTTTATATGTATCTCAAGTTACATCTTAGCATTGTAACGTATTGAATAAAATGAGAAAAAGCAGTTTCAAGCCTGCATGCTACTGAAGAATTTGCCTATATTCTCTTGCTTAAAAGGTATTGCTTCTTATTTGTTAACCATGGAAAAGTCACGCGTGGGGTGATGTAGTCACCTCATTCTTTTTTATAAGTATTTTTATCGTGCACGATTAAAATCGTCATTGCAGTTTGTGATAATTTGTGAAAAAATCCATTCAAACTGAACAAGATATTTATAATTTGTGTGAACGTAATAAAAATGATGCAAATCACAGACATTTCAGGCTAACATTACATGAATGAAGTTTGCAGGATAAACTAACATATTTTGTTTACGTTATTGTAGTCTCATTGTCCTTGCTGTCAACAAACAGTAAATTGAATTTTTTCATGGATGCTTTATTTTGACGGGCGTTGGGTGTGTTACGTTACACGTGTGACTGTATTTCTTTTCCGATGGAGTTCTTTAAGGAGCATTTGCAAAATCTTTCTTTCGACTTAAGCTTTTTATGTTAATCGTTTTTCTCACTTGACTTTCGTTCTCGTGATTATGATTAAATACATCATTCGGTTCTTCTTAACAGGAGTGATCAAATTCCTTTTTAAAATTTCAACTTCATCAAATGGAGGTTACATATGATCTATTTTTTGCATTCTGTTAATTTACATTTATAAACCATTATGAGTCATACATCACAGTAAGTAAAACACCTAAGTCGTTCACAGAAGAAAAATGAGGAATAGTCATAGAAAATATTTTGGAACAAGTGGGCTGACGCAGAGCAGTCATTCACTACAAATGTATTAGAATTGCAAAAAACGATTGCATCTTCTAAGAAAAAAGGAGACATATGACAAAGACATTTTACTTCTAATGAAGATTATTATATTGGAGGATACTTACGAGGGCATTGATAGAAGTTTTTCCAGAATTAAAGTTTAAATTAACGTAGGGTAACTCCGTGCCCGGCGTGACCTCTCTCGAGTCAACAGTAATTTGGAGTTAAAGTTGAAATTAAAATCTAGGAAGAAACAAAAAAAGTGTTTTTAATTATAATAAAGTTTAAAGAAAACAGTATATGTTTTATGCAGCATTAATAAAGAAATAATCGTCTATAACAGTGGTTCTGAAACTGCGGTTTGAAGAACTTTCGGGGTCCACATTGGCTTTCTAGGGTATCCGTGGAGTTTCTCATGTAACGTTGAGATTTCCCTATTTTTGCAAATTCTGAAAAGTATCGTGGGAAGACTGAAAGATGTGCCATACTAGATTAGATCACTAAATTGTCTCCAATGAAAACACTCTACTAAAACTTGTATTTTAATCAAAGATTCTAATTTCGGGAGGGATGTTCAAAATAATTGAGGACACGATGTCACGCGCTGTTGGATAAAAGGCTGTCCTTGGTGATCGAAAGTTTAGGAACAACTGCTCTATAATGTGAAGATTCTATAATGAACATTACAATTAGAAGCACGATATAGAAACAAGAGCTTCAATTTGAAATCTGAAAATACCCCTCAGAATGAAATTCAACCATTTAATGGCTAATAACCTATGTGAGGTAGTTCCTTTTTTGACAGATAAGTTCTAGAAAATATGATCTACTAGTATAATCCAATTTCTTCGGCGTTGAAAATTGTTTGTTAAAGTAACTATCTTCGATAATTCGCCTTTGTTCCTCTAGAAACATTGGTACAGCATTTTTACCGGTCGCTTATCTACCTTGCAAAGATAATGAATCATGTAATGGCTTTTCACGTGCGATAACTATCCGTGGCTTGCTTGGAACTCTATTCATCAGTTTCGGTTCGATACTCTTTCTCTCTAAATGTAAAAACGTACCTGTTGCTTTTGTTTCAATTTGTTCACTTAAATGAATTTTTTATATGGTTATAGTTCACAATCAATAAGTATTTCTATATTAAAAATAAAGGACTTATTTTCCTAACAATTTTATGGAAGAAAACCTATTTGCAGCCGTTCCATATTCCGGATGTTTTACATTACTTCTCACAGTATTTCAAGTTGAAGGTCGTTCATTTTTCTTGTTTCTTGAGATCTTGGCAGATAACTTGATATCTTCGTGTAATGCCTCGGAGATAAGAATATCCAAGGATATAAATTATATCCTTGACGTATCTGATGACGTAATAGAAACATAATCGTAAGATGGAGATTTCTATAAAGATAGCCATAGTTACAAAAAGGCATTGAAAATAATACGTCATTAGCTTAGAGAAAATAACCTTGTTATTTGCTATTTTTTTTTCTATTTTTGAAAACATAAGAGAAAAAATATGATAACTTTTGAAAATAAGAATTGTAAGTATGATTGATGAAATTTTGGAATGTTTTTAAAAAAAAACCCATATATAATAGTACCTAATAAACAAATTCGAACACACCATATATAATAGTATAGATCAAAAGTCAATCAATATACCGATCGCGTACGTTTTGCATGTTGATATTTGTAAAATTATAATTTTACTGAAGTCATGTATAACTATTTTTCTAATTTTTATTTTGCTATTATAATGACATACCTTTCATCTGCAAAATTGAAAATAAAGAGAGCTATCATGTTCTAAAAAATACGACACGTGTCTTTTGGTGCAAAGATTAAAGTGCGCTGACTGGAAAGTTAAAAGAATAATTTAATCAAATTTGTATCAAAACTGCCAACATTACATGAACGTTTTCTGGTAAAGTGAATTTATTATTATTTTTGTTAACTTTACCTATCACTTGCTTCACATTTGAATAAAAAGATTAGTAAAAGTACCATTAAAACTAAACTAGAGATCTGTTTTTGATAGGATTTTTTTTTTTTTT
>BMAV01025948.1:25628-44333 GCA_019973955.1 Trichonephila inaurata madagascariensis
ATTTTTATTAAGCTAATAAGATGGCCTATAAAATAAAATCATAGAAATCTTCTCAATTTTGAAAAAAATCGTGATTTTAGGGTTTCAAATACCTTAAGTCTCGAAGGTCAGCTAGTAGCGGAGGTAAGTACTCAATCCTTAATGAACCCCCACAAATAAAAATCACATGGCGTTAGATCGGGTAAACGTGGAGGTCATGCGAAACAAGCTTTATCGTGATTTCATTCGTCAAGTACCGTGGTGTTCAACCAATCGCGTACTGAGAGATGCCAGTGAGGAAGTCACTATCTAGCTATCAAATGAAGTTATCTGGTTCACTTCCTTTCTATTGAGGAAATAGCCATAGTTGTAGAGCATCAAGATAAGCAAAACCAGTAAGTTGGTTCTCCGTAAACGAAATACCCATACACTTTCCGCCGAGATATGGCACAAAGAACATAGAATTTAGGTGAGTCTCGTATAGCAACTCATGAGGATTTTCTAAGTTCCATGCGGGCTCATTATGAGTATTCTCATGTCCACTGAGATGTCCACCGGAACACTCGCTGCACAGTAATAGCAGATTCTGTCTTTGCAAAATGGGGAACACAAAACGCTTTCTGTTCACTCGTAGCGATTTTTCTACTAGCGCGCTGATATGTGGAGAAGGGGGAAACATTAACATACGTTTCGCGTGCATGCGCACACATGCCAGCAAATAAAACTGTTTCAGTTATTCTTTCATTCAATGTATGGGTTAATAAGAAGTTAAATGGAATAAATACTATAAAACGTTAAAACTCCGATATTCATTTACAAACACCCTGTATTTGTTTTAATATTATATATATATATATGTGTGATTCAGTAAGTATAAGGAACTGTTTATATAACTAAGCAAAAACTTAATTAATGTACATTTTTTAAAAGAAGAATGTAATGTAATTATTGCACGTAATCCCGAAATAAGTTGGTTTATGAGTTGTACCATATATTATACTAATGGAAATGATGGCTAACTGATGTTGTAATTATTTTCAAACTTAATTTGAGATATGATGATTTAGCATAAGAGGATATAGGTTTCAAATATGTAACCATACATAATAAAAGTTAAGGAAGCCATGAATTTATTATTTTTTCTACTAGAAACATCAAATAGAATAATGAGGAGAGTCTACGTTAAGTAAGATAAGTCGTAAAATTCTCCGGATAAAAGGTAGAAGAAAGTGGTATCAAATAAATCAATTCATTATTTTTTCAAAGCATTTTAATTTTAGTTTTTTCATTTCAGAATCTGTAGAAAAAAATTTCATCTCATAAGGAAAAATATAAATATAATCTTTAATTTATTTTAACCGTTTATTCTTTTACAAAGTGTCATTCTTAAAGAAATAGAAACCTTTAAAAAAACTCCAAGGTTTGATATTAGGCAAAAGGCAGCAAACTGAAAAATTGCTAACCATGCTTAAAATTCTCTATTTAACTTACCTAACATTAATTCAAAGCTAAAAAGAATATATTTCAAACAGGAAAGCTAATCATTAACGTCCTGGTTTCATTTTAAACAGCCATTTTAGGTAAATAAATGAATTATTACAGAGTTAACCCTTAACATACTTTTATTGCTGAGATAGATCAAGGCAGTAAAGTGTAATTAAAGTTATAAATTAAAGGAAAATAGGTTCTACATCTCTGAGAACGGAGTTAGAGTAAAGAAGAAAAAAAAGTAGAAGCTTCTAGATGAATTATGGTTAAATGTTTGTTGAAATTAGACCCTACATATATCTTAGTTTCTTGCACTTCTCTTCATTTTACCTCAAATGGCAAATACTAACATAAGGATACAAAGTTCACCGATTTTTAACTCAACTTTCTACAAAAATGATGAAATGTATACAATAGCTGTTTTTAACTAAGGTGTGAATATAGTGACTTTTGCCATTTTAAGTGTTAGGCAGTGTTTCTCAAACTGTGGGGCGCGCCCCCTAGGGGGCGGAATAATCCAACCAGGGGGCGCAAGCATATCGAAAAGTCGATTAAAAAAACTTTATAAAAAATTATTAATTTACTGAAAGGAATCAAAATAAAATACATTCTAAGATAATAAAAATACACATTTACAACGATATAATATACTTATGCATATATCAGTACTGCATAATGTATTTGATAATTAATGTTAAACAATATCAAGTTAAGAACAAGTTTAAGGGGACATAGTACGATTTAAGCAAAAAAATTTAATTTAAGGATTTTTAATATTTTTTTGGTTGCCTCCTATGTATGTATACTATGTTAAACATATTTTGTGCTCAAAATTTCATAAAAAGCTAGCCATGTAATTTTTTAAGGAAAAAACTTGAAATTTTTGAAGTGATTTTAAAATGCTACTCCTCCTACAAAAGTTGACGTACACGCATGCAATTTTAGTTACAAGTACGTCAAACTATGTATAATAAAAGTTGGTATGGGTTTTGCGTTAACGTGATTGGTATTCTTACAATACTTCTTTTTATGAATGTTTATTGAAAATTCCTTAAAAAATGTATAAATTCTGAGTTTAATTATTTTTTAAAAAATAAATATTTTTTTGATTCAAAATTGCATACCCACTTTTGTTACATGTACTATTGGGAATAGGTAAAAAAAATTTCAAAGCATTAGGCGCAATAGAAAAAAAGCCTTAGCATTTTAAATGAAGACAAAATAGTTATTTTATCTTTCTGAGATATAGCTGTTTTTAAAGTTTTGATTTGCCATAGGGATGTGAATAAAAACAAACGTGAAAGCTATTATAATTCTGCATTTTTTAAGTTTAAAGCTTTCAATTTTGTGAGGTTATAGGAAAGTATATAAAGAAAAATTTAGGCTAAAAAAATTAAATTTGATTTTTTAACCGATTTTGATCAATTGAATCGTACTGTCCCCTTAATAAATGCTACTGACCCCATGGGCTTGTACACAATTATATGAAAAACCTAGCACTTATCTTGATAATTTATACAGTTTACAATTAGATTCTTATTGCAGCTTTAGCACGAAAGTACGTTATTATTGATTTCAATGCATTGTCATTGTATGGAGGAGGGGGGAGGGGGCGCCATGGAACTTATGATTGAAATTTGAGTAACAAACATTGAAACTTTGAGAAGCACTGGTGTGAAGGATGTTAATCAGTTTCACAATAAAAAATAAATATATATACGAGTAACATAGCAACATTAGTAATAATGATAACTTAAGTAAATGAACCTCAATAAAATTAATAGTATAACAAATATAAAAATATTTGCTGTGGATAATATGTTATTTATTTCTTAACATTATTTGGAAGGTTAAAATCGCATTCAAAACATATGTAAGGCTGAATTGAGGAGAAAAATATATCGTGAGGACGGTTTTGATACATGTCTTTCCATATATATGTATAAAACAAAACAATGATGTGTAATATATCTCATAGATTTTATTCTATTTTCATAAGCACTATATAATTTCGAAAAATAAGTATTTCTTATATTTCAAGAAATACTATTAGAGAATTCCATTTCGAAAATATTACGTGTATGGAAAACAACATCCAACGAACACATATTTGACAGTTTTATTTATTTCTATGCATTATTTATTTACAAAAAACACCACCTCAAATTTCATAAAGTGCAATTTCCAGAATATACCAGATGAAACAGTAAATAGCATAATCTATTACATTTCATTTTCAATAGAAATTAAATAATTGTTATTTGTTAAATCATTTCATAAAAGCTGCATGCAACTTTTAGATCTGTGTTTAAATATCTTGAATTATACTAGGTATGTTTATTGTTATAAAATTCTTGAACGTTTTTTTGTATATATCTTTGAAGATATGTAATCTAATATCATTAGCTACTATGAATGTTATAGTTTGTTAATAGCACCCAAGTCATGTATCAAAATCCATAGAAATGAAATCGGAAATTAAAAAAAAGCTTCATTTTAATATCAGTAAATATCGTATCCTTGAATGCAATATATTGAAAGGAAATAAGATACTCATTAAAGAATTTTACCAGGTAATGTTATAAATTAAGATTCATATCTGTATCATTGAAGCTTTTAAAATATTTTCAAGAGAAGTAACTTTGTAGACTATTTTGAAAAAATTGATTTCCATTTGCGGATAGTAAAACTCATTACAACTAATGTAAAAAAATTATTCATCAAATCTTAATATCTTGTATACCTTTATTAAAGTGTCCAAATATATTTGATACTCTTATTATTAAATTAAAATTTAACTGCAGTTAATTATTTATGGAATAAAATATAATAAATCATGTCCAAAACAATTACTAAAAGTGGCCGTCAATTATAATACAAGTATTCAATCATTGTTATATTTAAATATTTTTAAAGAAAAATTACGAAAGAGAGAGTGATTTTGCTTGTATTTAGAAAAGACACATATTGTCTATTGCAATATTTACAGAACGAAAATATTTAAACCAGAGGGGATTAACCTAAATGACATTGCAGGCTTCTTCTGAAAAACATTATAATCTAGTGGGTCGCACATAAGAATATGTATCTTTATATCAGATTTGGAAACAAAAAAAAAATCATTTATTGGAGTGAAAATTTAAAAAAGAATGAATTATTATTATTGTTTTCATTATTTTTCATGTATACAGACATAAATAATATAATAATGTTTATATAATATAATAATACAATGATCAAATAATGTTTAAAATATTATAGTTTCAATTTTCTTGAAAATTACTGTGTTCCTTTTGAACTGATATTTCGTTACTCATTGTTGAAATTTGATAGTGCTGTCATTCTCTCAAAAGATTAAGTATAAAATACCCTTTATCTTAACCATCCTGAATATTTTTTTTAAACTTTAAAAAACATCTCTGACTGCCTCTTGCTGTTTTGGACACTCCAAACAGAAAAGGAGTAGGAGAAATTAAAGTCGTATACAAAGAGAACCATGTACTATCCATAGTAAAGTATATGCATAGTGCACAGTTCGAAATTTATTAAAAAAGTAATTTACTATAGTAACCTCAAATCTAACTGTACTGTTTGATAAAATATAAATATATTTTAATTTAAAGGACATTTCTATTATCAAAAAGGATTTATTTTAAAACAAGAGCAGGGAACAGGCAAATACATTGTATATATATATATGTATATATATATATATATATAAATTTCCCCACAAATAAATTTCAAAATGAAAAAAATTCAAAAATCTCATATTTAAATTTTTTTTCAAAAGAGTCGGTGGGCCTCAATTTACGTACTAGTGGGCTACACTTGGCCCACGGGCTGCGTGTTGGACACCTCTGGTCTAGACAATGGGTACCCCACCATTTTTTGAATTGGAACCCCCTTTCCTAGTGATATTTTCGATACCATCCCCTCCCACTCTAGAGTAATAAGAGCGTACATAATCCATGGTAAAAACAAGAATTAAATTTGAAAAAAATATTTTATTACTAATAGAATATATTTTTTAATTAATTTATTTTTCTAAAGCCCCAATTATTTTTACTTGCGAATCTGAAAGAGCTATTGCCCTAAATGTATTTAAATGTGTAGTAATGTATATATAAGTCGTAGATAGGATATTGTTGGAAATTATAAATGCTACTGAACTTCTTTATATTTCTTTATTTAAAAGAGTGGAATAAAAGTTTTAGCTTACCTGTTATAAATACTGGCAGTTTTTTTGATGATGCGAAGTAATCCATAATAAACCTTTGCCTTCAAAATAAATAAATTGACAGTTTCAGCCTTTAAAGAATCACACGTTAATTTCTTCTTAACATATTTAATTATACTTCTTGGATAATATACGTTATGAAATGCAGTGGACGAAGCATTTTTCTTACTGCTTACAGACAAAGATAACAAGTACACTATAGTTAAAAGATTTACTATATCATTCCATTTATATAGGTCTGAATGTAATGTAATCTTAAGTTTTTCATCCTCTTCCCGAACTATCGAAGCATGTGAATTTTCGTAAGCGCAATAGAAATGATTTAAATACATAAAATCTGCGTAAGGTAGCCAATAAAAAAAAGTTTATTTTTGTTAGTATATAATCAGCGCGATTTTTTAGTCTACATTTGCTGAATCTATCCAAGCTCCTCAGGGCCATCTCAACTCCCCCTAATTTTCTCTGGGTCTTTTACTGCCCCCTCAAAGCCTCAAAGGCCCACAAGGGAGCATTATCACCCACGTTGAGAACCTATGGTCTAGACCAGGGGTGGCCAACTCAAATGATCTCGCGGGCCACTTCGGAAGAATTTTACAATCCCGCAGGCCGAATTTAAAAATATGTATCTTTAAATTAGATTTGGATCCATTAAAAACATTTGTTGGACTGAAAATTTAAAACAGACTGATATATTATAATTGCTTTCATTGTTTTTCATGTATACAAACATAGATAATGTAATAATAATAATAATGCAATGATGAAATAATGTTTAATTTATTTAATGAGTGAGATATCAGTTTCTCTCAACTCTTTCACTTAGTTTTTGCAAGTCGATATCAATGCATGTGCATTTGCGTATCATAATGGATGTTGCTGATTTTCGTGCGTTAAGTTTGAGCACGATTTATGTTTGATAAATTTCAATTTAGGGAGAGAAAAAAATTCGCCGTAACAGAACCAACGTAATAAAATAATAACAATAATGAGATTTATTTTTTACAAAATAAATAAATAAATAAAAAAAAAAAAAAAAAACTTTAAAAAAAAAAAATTTTACAAAAAAGTTGAATTTTTTTAAGTTGTTAAGAATCTCGCGGGCCGCAAAATTATTTAAGGTGGGCCACACGTGGCCCCCGGGCCGGGGGTAGGTCACCCCTGGTCTAGACCATCGATAATCAACCTGCGGTCCACCGAGCTGTTTTACGTGGCCCGGTCATGGCCCATTGTGCTGAAAATTTACATATTTAAGAGCATTGTATTAACAATTTGATGGGAAATTCTTTGTCGAGAAATCAAATATATCAATTTTGCTTTTTGCTGTCGGTTTGTACGGGTACTAATTGATAATCTTTTTCTATTTGGAATGGTCATGGTTAGTGATAAAAGACAAAAGTGAAATAACGACAATTTTATGTGTGTGGAACTAAATTTTACTATCTTTCATATCTTCCAAGCGAAAAATATTTGAAGAAAATTTATAGTTTGAAGATCATTGGAAGTTTGACCATTTTGTAGTGGAAAAAAACATGGATCAGTAATTCTGTGTGTTTCATTTGTCACGAAAGTGCTGTATTTAAAAAATACCAATATACATGAATTATTCAATCACTCTTTTTCTCAAATATCTCTTTCAAGAGGTTTTAAGACACCCTATAAAGTTTGTTCATATTATTGGTTAATCATATGAAACCGTTTACTGATGCAGAATTCGGGAAATATTATTTCTTAAATGCTTCCAATTTAGTGTTTGTGACAAAAATAAAAAATGTAAAAAACAATAATAAAAAATAGCAAAACAGGAGTTATAATATTTTGTTCAATTTTCCACATTTTAAATTCCCATTGTTAACTTAGTCTTAAAACATTTCTCTTCCCCCCCCCCCCTACGCCATTTATTCTCATGTTGCTGCCCGCGTGAAACAACTAATATCTGTATGCGGCCCGCGAGAAATAGCTGGCATATGTATGTGACCGAGCAGAATAAAAGGTTAAGTATCCGTGGTCTAGACAATATAAATTAACTTTACTCATTTTGCTATCAAAGAAAACTTAAATTAATAAAGCATTTTTTTCCAGAATTTTTGATATTAAAATATTAGCTAATGTGTTCTAAATTATTGTTTTTATAATTTAAACAGGAAATTTTTTATATGCACGCTTGCTTTTATTTATCTCTTGTAATTTTTTCTGGATAAGTATTAAAAATATTGAATAATAAAACAAATTATCTACAATTATAAAATTACATCTCTTTTTACTTCGTTTTATTATTTTTAAATATTTAAATTATTTTACGTAACACAATACGTTAAGAAATTACTTGTTTCTACTAAATTACAGACACAGTATAATTACAACACCTTACTAGATACTTCAGCTTTAACCGTCAATTTTAATTAATTTATTTCAACTTCATAATGAGGTAGCTGAAAATTAGTGAAAAGGATTTATTCAGAGAAAAATATGAGTTTAAAGCACTTTCTTTTCTTACAAAAATAGTAGTTACATTTTCATTAACCCAGTCTTCATTTTTATCTCAGTGCTTCTTAAAAAGATAAAATACAGAAAACTAATTAATAAAAAGTATTTTAGCCTTAGAGGAAATAGAAATTTGATAAAAATAATAATGATTAGCACACATTTATATTTTCTTCCAAAGATAAAGTTTTTAAAAAAGTAGAAATAATATTTAGTTTTTAAAAACTGTTTAACATTCGAAGAGTTTTGATAAATATCTGCTCACAACTACGGTTCCTTTAATTTAAATTTTGATTTCTTGATTCATTTCACCAGGAAATTGTTGATAAAGAAAAAAAAAACTTTTTGAAATTTCCCTGAGGAGATATAAATAAATAAAACTAAACAAAGAGTACGTTAAAAGATCTAGAAAAGAAAGATTATGATGTCAAATACCTTGAAATCCTTACTTTTAAAAGCTATTTTGTAAATTGTAAAATTAGTGAAATTTCTGAAAGTTATCAATAGGTAAAGGTTCAGTCTTCGCTTTTTTTCTTAATCCCAACACATTTTAGAAATTGCAAAAAAAGAAAAACAAAAAGACAGGCTGTAGTGATATACAAATTTTTTTTCACAAAAAAATGAGATGAGATTTTATGTTTCAGCAATTCTCGAATTATGTCAAAGTTTTTTTTTTTTTTTTTTTAAAAAAAAAAAAAATTTTTAAAATTTTTTTTTTTTTTTTTTTTCAAAATAAAACTCCATTTTGATAATTTTGTTTCAAACTGAAATATGTGAGAAAAGATATTATGTCAAAGATTTAAAATAATCACAGGCTATCATAAAAAATTAAATATTGTAAAATCCGGCGTATAACGCGCACTGGTGTATAACGTGCACCCATTTTTTTATAAAGGAAACCTGAATTGTATAATCAAGGCTCTTATGTTTTTAAGTCATTTATTCGAGATGTTATCCCAGACTTTTGAAAAAAATTTAGTATATTTCTAGAAGAACCCTTTAAGTTCATTAGATATGTCATTTCTTTTGAATAAACAGTATTGCACTTTATATAGAATATAGAAGTCTCTATTTTTTTAATGCTCAATTTATTTATTATTTTTTTTGAAGCTATCATTTTTATACCCGGCGTATAACGCGCACCCATATATTTCGATCTTATTTTTTGTGTTCAAAGTGCGCGTTATACGCCGGATTTTACTTCATTTTATTTTTAGTGTTTTAATAATCATTTAACTTCAAAATCAAACAGTGTTTGTTTATAAAAATTATAAGGAATTAAATAATTTATTTTTTTTTAAAAAAAGTACTTATTTTTTAACTTTTTACTGCACCTCAAAGGCCCGCTAGGAGGTCTAGTTGATTAGGAGCTGGCCATGAGGCCCATTAGGACCTGTAAGGTCGATTGAAGAAATCTGTGTGTAGGTAATTAACAAAACATTCATTAAAGTAAAATTTACATTAGATTGTGAAAAATTCTCATGTTTGCTAAAACTCAGTTCTTATGCGGTGTTATTTAAAAAGAAAAGTAGGAATGTATTTCAGAGAGAGGTCAGCTGGGTGGCATAGTTTCTCCGGCACTGGCCTTGTACGCCTGAGATTGCGGGCTGAACCCCGGCACATCTCGATGGGTTTTTATGATGCAAAAAGTCGACAGCGTCTATGTCGTTTGATTATGTGGCGGGTAAAAGCTCCCTTGAGTGCCTGTTTGACTTAGAGGGTCTCTGCAGTTTTTAATTTCTTAGTACTATTCCGCATCGTCAGAGCTCAAGTGCTATCCTCTGGGAAAGAAAATGCTCATCAAAATTTCATTTGGGACAATTGGTATATACCTAGTTGGCAAGTGTGGGCAGATTTTTTCAGGGTACGGACTACTTCTATTCTAATTTCTTAAAGGTGCTGCGAGCTACTCAGCGATGTAGGAGTGATGAGGTAGAAAAATGTCTACAATATTTAATATAAATTAATGATAAGCTTGGTGCCTAAATAACTAAAATAAAAAAAAAAAGAAACTCATATTTTTAATACCATGTATAAAGCAAAATGTACGATATAATAATAATAATTATCACAAATTTAATAATATAAAAGGATGCATTTATTATGAAAAAATCTCAAAATAAATTAAAAAATAAAACATGTTTATGTAATGTTGAATCTTGTAGTTATAGTACTTATAGAAGATTTGGTGAAATTGTCGAATCGGCCGCTTTTCCGCCAAATTTTGAAAAATTGCCAATTTGGCGCGTTTTTGCGTGTTGTGTTTCGGAGTTGCAACCCTACCACAACACGCAACGCCTGAGCGCGAAATTCAAGATGGCGAAAGGGAAATCATCAAAAACGTATTATTTTAAAGTTTTGAAATTGAAAATCGCTGCAAAAATTTGCATTTAAAAATGAAAATTTTTTGACTTACCTTAAAAAACGATGTTTATTAAGAGGATGTCCCCGGCCGAACATGCGGTATTTCCTGCTCCGGTCGGACGTCCTGTTGTAAAGGAGGGAAAACACTCGCCAAGAACGTTTTGAAGACTTCTTTTTCAACGGAATGGGAATTTTTCCTTCGCCACATAACGGTGCGATGAGTCGTATTTCCAAGGAAACGTTTGATTCCACTCCACGAGCTATCAATGCTGTTAGTATGCGCACCTGTTACCGGACACACAAACGTCAGACTGTGGTTTACCTTCAAATGCTGGAACCCTTCATCTTCCAAGCAATTGTATTGAAGACCAACAGTCCGAAATGATTGTGGTACCAGGCAACACCCATTCTTTAATGACAGCAAGCAAACCTTCTTTCATGCACCATTCTAACACTGCTTTCTTTCCAAACACAGGCAACAGGGCAAAAAACCTATCAGAATACTCATCATACTTTTGCATGCATTCATTCAAATTCATCCTAACAGCATCGCTGGACATCATGGTAATCTTTAGAAATTTATGTGGAGAAAGAAATAAAAATATTACCTGTAAAAATAATTCCCAAAACGAAGAAAACGAAGCCAAAAGAAGACAGCTGACCCAACCGGAGCAAAAGAAATGAGCTTTTCCTCATTAACGGCCGTTATGAAAAAGCTGCGCATGTGCAGAAATTAAGAATCGTTAATTTTTAAAGTAATAAGTAATATCATTGGTTAAAATTAAACTGTAAACGAATTACGTAAGCGCTAGCTTGCCGCGCTATCGTTAAAACTGTTAAAATTAAAGAAATCTACTACGCATGCGCCCAATTTCGCCAAAAAACCGACTTCTTCACTAGATAACAAATTTAGAAGGGTTACCAGATTTGGCGAGAAAAGCGGCCGATTCGACAAATCAACCGAAGATTTAGTCTGCATACTGTCAGACAGCCTTGAATATTTCGGTATATGATTACTAACTGCTAATCTTCAAGCGGTCACCCCCAAATGTCTTGGTAGTCCACTGGTCGATCACGATCGACTTAATGCCCAACCCGGCTATATGGCGTTGTACTAAAAAGCGATACCAGCTTCCGATGCCTGCAGTAGGTCTGCAATGGTAAAAAAACACATCCGCAGCCCCATTGAAATTTAAAAAAAAATCTATAACTTAGATTTGAAATATTGTGTGAATTAGAGTAATAAAAAAACAGAAATTCACTTTATAATTAGTGAAAGCTCTCCATTTTGTGAAACAATACAAGTAATGTAAAAATATTAGGTTAAACCAGTGCTTCTGAAACTTAGAATATTTGTGACCCAATTTTCAATAATAATTTTCATCATCCCCCCCTCTCCTCTCCATAAAATAGCAATATATTGAATGCAATAATGATGTACTTTGACGTTAATTCTGCAAAACGATCTCAATTATCAACCGTACAGATTATTAAGATGAATATTAAGTTCTGTATACGTTACTTTCAAGTAACATGATAAGAGTATTTTGTTACTTTCAATTGCATATTTTTAAATTGGAACATATTGCATAGTAATTTTTAATTAAAGAAAGTACCAAGGATACCAAGTACCCAGGTTCCTTGACAGAAAGACTAACAGCTACCGAAAAAAAAATCTTCATAGGTTCAACGTGGTGAAATCAAAAGGCACTCTAGTTATAAATCATCTTTTGAATTTGGAGTAGGAGTGGATGACGAAATTTCTGCACTGAACGTAAAAGTATTTCGTATACTTCTTCCCTTTTCCTTCCCCGAACTATAATAATTATTAAACTTGTTCTCTTAATTTAGTATTGATAAATTAATTATCAAATACACTGTGCAGCTCTGATACTTATATGAGAATATTACAACGTGTGACATAAGAAAAAACAATACTTAGTGTGTAGCTTGAAAAAATAGTCAAGTTGGCAACAACTGCTTTGGTGGTGCCATCCCCCCTTCTCTATCCATGTGACCAGTTTCGCCTCAATCTATCCTGCCAGTTGGGAGTAATACGTCATTGAGTAAACACGTACTAATACATTCTGCTTAAAAAATGTCGACTCAACATCAAATTTCTTGTAAAATTTCAGAAATTACCCTCGAAAACATTTCAAATATTACCGAGGTTTATGGAGATCAAACTTTGTCTCGTGCGCATGTGTTTGAATAGTATAAGTGGTTTTCAGGGGGGAAAGGGACAGTGTAGAAGAGGATGAACGTGTTGGGAGCACAAGGTCAATGATTACATACCAAAACATTGCCAAAATTCGTGATATGAAAGGGTTCCTACTCAAAACAGAGGTCAGACTGTTAAAGAACATTATTACATTGAAGTACTAAAACGGCTTCTTGAAACGATAGGAAAATACAGCGGTGGACAATATTGCGGACACTTCTTTAACTTATGTTTTTTATATTTGAATACTTATAGAAACTTTTATGTTGCACCGAATGCAAAGTATTTTATATATTTTTAAAGGGAATTTAACGCTTCATTCAATGCTAAATAGAAAATTCAAATATATACAAAGCAAAAAAGGTTATGTTGCAATAACTTTCGATATACGTTAGATACTGAGATCAGTGAGTTGTCAGAGCTTATATTTATTCTTGATTACAGCTTCACATGGATGTTTCATTGAGGTCAAAATAGTTGTAAGCTCTTCCTTCGTTATTATATGATGCCAGGAAACAATTATATCCCCAATGAGTTCCTTTTTATTTCATGGGTACCTCATTTGGACAAGATTTTTCAAACGATGTGTTAGAATTTTTTGATATGATTGAGGCCAGGACTGTTTTTGACCAGGATAACAATATCTAGTCAAAAAGAAATGACATCAAATAAAAGAGTAGATTAGAAACATGTGTGACGAGAAAGGGGTATTTCCCAGAGTTCGCCCAAGTGGTGGTCCGTGAGAAAATTCCGCTGGTCCCCAGAAAAATGTGTGTGGAATATATTTACTCATCACATTAAATTAAGTTTTAAGATGCATTGAAACATAATTTACTTAATCGCAATACGTGAAATGTTATTAAAACGCTACATAATAGAATAACGTCATTTCATAGGAATGTGCTAAAAGTATGAAATACTTAAACCATTTTTTAACTGTTTTCTTTTTACAATTTTTTTTTTGTTTATTTTATTATAGTTTATTAATAAAGCCTTCATAATTTGGTTACAATTAATAGTTTAATTTTATTAACTAGGTATATTTTATGTGCTCTTAGATCCCAATTTTTTTATAAATATATTTATCACTTAAAAAATCATATTAGAGGTCCGCGGGATTTAAATTAAGAATTTACTGGTCCGTGAGGTGAAAACGTTTGGCGACCGCTGGTATTTTCTATTCTAAAATTACATAGCAGGGGAAGGAGAGGGGTAGTTCAGTTTCTACAACTGGAGACCGGACGTTTTGTTTAAGATAACAGGAGACAAATTTAATAAAAAAAAACACAGGAAAAGCGTGCACCACATCTGTTGAAGACAGAACAAAAATATTATGTTTCAGATATAAAAAAAAAAGACTTTCATGGACATCCAACAGAAGTAATCTGAGTGATGTTGGTGTTTCTGTCAGTTCAAAAACAATCATGAGTAGAATAGCAGGTGTAAGACTAAAAGATATAAGAAGAGGTAAAAGGGACTACAGTGAGCAATGAAACACATTAATTAGACAAATACTTATTGGTCACAAGCTATATAGAGGGACATTATTCGGTATTGATAGCCTAAAATATGTAAGACGTAGAATAGCAGAAATGCTACATCCTGACTGCATCCAGGCAACTGTGAAGTAACCATAAATTTTTATCATTTAGGCATGCATATCAGCAGATGGTTTCGGTCGCCTCCATATCCTCGATGGGACACTGAATGACAGAAAATACATTGACACCATTCTGGAACCCAATCTTCTGCCTTCTATCAGGGATCTATTTACCAACAATACTTCTTTTATTTTTCAGCAAGATTATGCTCCTGGCCATACAGTAAAGTAATTGAAAGACTGGTACCGTTCTAAGATCATAGAGTTGTTGTCGTGGTCAGGCAACAGACATGACTTCGATCCTATTGAAAACTTGTGGCACCGTTTGAAAACTCTTGTCAGAATGAGGTATCCATGAAATAAAAATGATCTAATTAAGGATCTAATTATTTCCTGGCATCAAGTAATAATGAAGGAATGGTTTAAAGCTATTTTCAGCTCAATGATTCATCGACGTAAAGCTGTAATAAAGAATAAATGCAACCTCACTAAGCTCTAATAACACACTGGTATCATCAGTATCCAAGGTAGATCGACAGTTTTTGCAGCATAACTTTTTTGCGTTGCAAATATTTGAGTTTTCTTTTTTGTATTGATTCAGTATTATAAGTGTTCTTTAAAATGATATAAAATACTTAGCATTTTATGCAACGTAAAATTTTCTATAAGCATTCAAACTTAAAAAAACATAACAATTTAAATAAATGTCCACAGTTTTGGCCATCACTGTAAGTTCAGTATTGCGTAGAGATGGGTGACTGTTGCATCAAGGCAAATCATCCAAACTGTCAAATAGTTTCTTTCCAGAAAGAACACTAATGTGATGTGTCATCCTCTTTATTCACCTGATTTGGTCCAGTGTGACTCTTTTTTTTTAAATTTCAAACGGTTAAATACAGTTGCTTAAAAGCCACATATTTTACTTCATTTGAAGAGGTTCAGGCAAAAACAGAGAATCGCCTGAAAAGTCTTTTGAAAACCTTGCTCTTGAACTGTTACCAGGCATCACCGAATGTAGAAGTGTGTGAATGCTTTCAAGGTGATACTTTCACGAAGAATTGAATCTGTAAGTACAATGATTCATTGAACCACTTTCGTTCCTTTTCATTTCCTTCTATTAGGCCACACTCTCCATATATTTGTTTGTTTATTTATCTATTTATATTGGAGGAATTTTCAATCGTTAATAAAGTACATTTTAAAGCGCTCAATTGAACTGAGATTTTATATACATGCTTATTTTGGATGATAATACAATAATTTAATTATAATTAATAAAACAAATAATTTATTAAAGCTAATTATTTAAAGAATTACAAATACAGCCACGTTGGCAATATTTTTGGCGACTTGTGTCAAAACTTAACTTGTGTTTTTTTTTTTCTCACGTTTTAAATCATTCAGTTAAACTGAACTTTTATTTACACGATTGTTTCGGATGACAATACGATAATTTAATGATAAGTAATAAAAAATAATTACCATTTAATGTTGTGATTCTGTCATATGTATATACACATTTATATTAATTTTAACTATTTAATTAAAAAGAAGCTAAAATAAAAATTTTTCTTTGTTGATCTAAGTAAGAATTGACTGATTCTATTTTTTTACATTACTTGGTGTGTTACACCTCGCATATTAGTGTAAACGTGTGTTTCATATTTTTTTTTTTTGTTATGTCAGAATGTATTTCGTTTTTTGCTTCCTTTCATTAAATTAATAATTTTCAAATAACGTTTTATTTTAGGCTTTTTGACATGCTTGCTTCCCCCACATAGGATAATCAAGCTCCCCTAGCGAAGCGCACCCTAAAATTTGAGAACCACTCTATTAAACTAGTCCATCCCAATTGGAGATAAATTCTAATTCTAATAATTCTAAACTATAAATGCATAAAATATTTCATCATGGCTTACATTTGAACAACTATTATAGCTCTAATTGAACGAATAGAACCATTTTTTTATATTCGAAATTATACTTAATAAAGGATGCATTTATGATGCGAAACTTTAAACTTTACGAAAATTATTCAATTTTCTCTTTATTTTCTACTCTTACAAATCTACATTTCCATACTACGTACTTAAAATGATTAAATCTCCGATTTGCCCAACTCTCTGAATTACGATTCAAAACATTTTTGCTACCGCAGTTGAACTCGCAGTTTAAAAAGTGCAATTTCAGAATTTTTATTTTCGCTTTTACGTTTTCAAATAAAGCAGAACCCTGCACATTAAAATTTATGAGTTTCAGGCTGTGAGAGGTTGCGCTTTGGCTAACGAATACCCTTCTGTTATAGCACTCACATCTTTTCGAGAAGAGCATTTCCCATTCCCCTTAGAGAGGACGACGAACCTGTTTGTCTTTAATTTAAAACTTTAATTACTGTTCTCTATTTCCATCGTTTCTAGAAATGCAGAGATTTCAAGAAAAGGGAAAGTGCTAAATCATTTTATGCATGAAAAAGAATTACGCAAAGTGAAACTGGGTTGCTTAGCAACTAGTCAGTGAGAATTCGAATTTTGAAATGAGCTGTTTGCATTTAAAAATTGAATTTGTATTTAGTGAGCTTTATTAATATTTTAAATATTGTTTTATTTATATTTTCCCTTGTTGTACATTAGTGGAAAATAAGTTGAAAGTCTGGCAGACAGATTTGTTTTTATTTCTAAAACAAAATTGTTACATGGTTTAGTTTTTTTTTTAGAAAGCGTTAAACAGAAAATGTTTCAAAAGTAATCGAATTAATGATGTATAAAAAATATTGAAGATAAAAGAAAGAGGAAGATTATTCATTAGGGAAAAGTGTACTCAGAGCTCTTTAAGAAAAAAATCAATAACTAAAAAATCAAATTATAAACACTAAATAAAGGACTAAATAATCAATTTTTATAAATCAATGAAATAGAAAAGAAAGACATGCATAGAAATTTTTAATGGTTTTACGTGACCTTTACTTTTGATAAAAACACGAAAGAGAGAGAGAGAGATACAATTTGCATTGTTTTGTTTTTTCACAAAGACAACTGTCTTTAAAGCAGTACCTCTCAAACTTTCACTATTTGGGACCCAATTTTGAATGTCACAGTTTTCATCGCACTCCCTCTCCCCTGCATACACTAAGAATGTATTAAATGCAATAGTAATATACTTTAACGTTTAAGCTACAATAAGATCGTATTATTATAAACCGTACAAAATATCCAGATAAGCATTAAACTTTTACTTTTAATAAGAAATTTTAAGTAAGTTATTTTCATGTAGAATAAGTATTACGTTTAATTTGAATATTTAAATTGGTACACATATTGCACATTTTTTTAATTAAATTAAATATTTTATTTTCTCACAATCATTTATTTTTCCTCCATTCCATATCCATCCGAATTTTATGTGGTGGTTGCTTTGAAGAAAAAAAAAAAAAATTAAAGTATCAACTTCTAATAGTAAACCTTCCTTTTAAAAGACTATGGGAGTCACTAGTAATTATTAAACATGTTCATAATTTAGTATTGATAATTATCAAGTACATTGTGCATTGCAATTACACTTAAAAATATTAGTATACCTATATTAGTGTAAATAGGTATTTTATTTTTTATTACGTCAGAATTTTTATTTTGTTTTACTTCCCTTCAATAAATTAATAATTCTTAAGTATTCTTTTATTTTAAACTTTTCGATATGCTCTCTCATGTAGGGTTATCAGGCCCCCAGGGGGTGCCCCTACAGTTTTAGAACCATTGCTTTAAAGCATTAATCAATTCATTATTGTTTAATTTAATTCTTACCTAGAAATAAACAGGGGCAATTATTCTATATGCGGCTGACATTAAAAAAATGCAATTGCTTAGAAAAATAAATGCCCGTTTTTAAATACATATCCTGGTGGGCATTTCATGAAAATATATCTTATATATTTTGAGGAAAATCATTTTTTTAAAAATGTTTTTTCAGAGTTGTTGTTTTTGAAAATATTTGTTAACTTTAATATTCATGGAAATATACAAACAAAGCAAAAGATGTACCCAGATGTATTTTTTCTTTCTTTATTTAAACATATGCACAAAGAAGCAAGGAGAATGAAGTAAATATTAACAGAATAAACGTTTCATATTTACGTATTTTTTCTAACTGGTTTAAAAAACAAGGTGAAATTATAAATGCACTTCAAGTAGAAGGATTCAAGAAAACGACAATTAATTTTTTTTTTAAAAAAACAAAACAAAACATTCAATTATTTAAAAATACTTAAAAAAAAATTATCACTTTTTTGGATGACATTTTTCACACCTTCTATTTATTATTAAAGTATTATATTTTCCAGTT
>BMAV01025948.1:47498-61066 GCA_019973955.1 Trichonephila inaurata madagascariensis
AATACTGAAATCATGCAACTTATAGAAAGAAGTTGAATAAAAAAAACAAATACACGTATAAAATGGCAATGTATAATGTGACTATTTTTTGTAAAACATAAACTTTTTTCGTGTCCTAAACATACAATAAACCTTTGTATAACATTTGTTCATCATAACTGTAAAAATACATGTTAAATAATAAAGCTTATTATATTTATTTTTAAACCAACCTAATTCTAATTACATTAATTTTAAAAAATAAATCTCTCTCTATATTGTATATACTTATAACTACATCAAAATAAAGGGGATGAATAGATACATACACAGAAAAATTGACAAAGAGTTGTCTTTTTTTTTTTTTTTTTTTGAATTTTACTCTAATTGCAAAATTCCTACAATCAGTTGATATAAAATATACAAATCATTATCTTCTGTTTTAGTGGAAATATTTGTTTTTTTTACACTGAACATACCAACAGTTAATGCATACCTATTTCTACCAGTTACTGCACATATATAGTGTTAAATGTACTGCAGTTCATCCAAACATAAACATTTTGGAGAAATGCATTGACATGTTATTTTGTTATCACTGAAATGCAACTGAAGTATCCTTTTATATATTATATTAATACTTTAAAAAAATGGAAGGTGAAACGACATCAGAAAAAAGGATTCAGATTTCTCGCTCTGAAATTAAACGTTTGAAAATATAATAAAGTTAGACTAAATTAATTAAAATCATTATTTATTCGGTAAGTTACCAAAGTTTATCATTAATAAATTAATCATAATTTGTGCTAATTGAAATCAAGATTCTTTTACCAGGGCAATCCTAAATTTCATGAAACTTCACAGTTCTCCAAATTATGCATGAGCAAAATATTAAATTACTTCAAAGTTTCTCTAAGAAATGCTAAATCAATACTCATACCATTGTAGAAATTTTGGAACATGTATTAAACTGCCGACTATAATTTTGCCAAGCAAAAAGACAACAAATTAAAAAAAAAACAATTATATCACTATTATTGTTACTGTGTTCAAACGTGGTCAAGGACAGTTTCCACTACTGGCTGTATATTGCAGCATTCGGCGGTTTTTTTTATTTGAAGAAATTGGTCGATAATATGCAATATACAAGCACCCTAAATTTGTCTTTTCAACATACTTTAAACAGAAATATCAGTGATTGTGGATGATGAAACACTTATTTTTGAAAAAAAAATTCTTTGAAATTATCTTTTTTGCTGAATTCTTCATAAATGTGAATTATTGTAAACAACAATGTCAATTTTTTCATTTAAGGGTAAATAGAGAGCTGAAAAAGGTTATATTAAAATTCCGAATATTTTCATTGCTTTTATAAAGTAAACATCCTACAGAAAATGTCTATATATAAAGTTGTATATTTGGTTTCATGACCTAATTACCGATAAATATCATAGAACTGATCTAAGTACACATCTTGGGTCAATATCTGTAACTAACTCAATGCGACAAATTTATTTAGATCTTAAATTTAGTAGCAGGATAATATCATAATACATGAGCATTTAAACTTTAACACTTATCTAAAAAAATTCAGAGTATTCTTATGCTTAATAGATTTCAGTAGGGGTTGCACAGATTTCTTTAACACAAAATGTTGATATTTCAATAACATGTGTGAAGACTTTATATGAAATGTATCAAAATTTTTGAATTTTACATTTTAATTGTGCAAATACCAATAAATGCATATTTGTTATCCATAGTTTAAAAAAAAGTACATCTGTGTCAAAAAAATTTATATCAGTCAAATTTTGAAAAGCAGATGTGTTAAGAAATCTTCTAATACCACATAATAGATATGTACCACGCAAATATTTAATAATTTTTATTTATTTATTTTTGTAAAATAATTATGGATTCAAAAATGACTTTTTATTTTGACCATGTACAAGAGAACAGGACTTAAATATTCAATATATGCACTCAATTTTATATTCTATAATGCACAAATTTTAATGCCTTAATTTTTTATCTCATTCAGAATGTAATTCTCAATAAATTATTCCTTTTTACTAAAAGAGTACTGCGAATACAGACTTTTTTTAAAAAAATTTTGCATAATTTTTTAGATACATTTTACAAGTGATAATTTTCCTTTTTAATGTTTGAAAGTGTATTTAATTCATCATCGAGTATGAATCTGTAGTAAATTAAGATATTTTTCCATTTCTATCGTGAATGCGATCGAAATTTTTTCCCCATAACAAAGTAATATTATTTAGTTAAATAAATTATATGTATATACTTTTCTTTAATATGGCATGTATGATTACATATAAGATTTTTGTGTTCTTAATTTAGATAATTAAATACAGAAATATCTCTTTTTATTACTCTGAAAATATTAAAACAAATAAAATTTAAGCTAATTAAATATATTTTATATTTTTATGTATGTTTTCTATATAATTTAATTCAAAATTAAAAAAAAAAAATTATTCCTGTAGACATTTATCCTAAGTCCGATTGGATTGTTCGGCCAAGTTCTTTTTTGCTAAATCGTAGGGTTTCTACTCCAAAACATAACACGCAAAAATACGCCAAATTGGCGATTTTTCAAAATTTATCGTACCAGTGGCCGATTCGATCTGTTTAGAAGTTTCTTATGTGAACACAAGAATAGTATAAATGGAGTTCTGTTTTTGGTGGTTACGATTTCTAAATGGTTGGTATTGAAAACAAATGTCATCCGTATCCTTGTTTACAAAACACTCAAATTCTTACCGGGATATTAAAAAAAAATTTTTTCTTCTGACACTCGACATCTTTTATTATAATAGAGCAACCTCGTATAGTCAAATACGAAATTTTAGCGGGTATAATGTAAACGTACTAGAGCATAAATAATAGTAAACAAAGAAATGTTTGAAGGTAAACAAACGAAAACATAATCACATGTCCTCTTTGTGATAATCGCACTAAAAATTCTAGTTGCTTCTATGGTTACATTTTATAATCACGTGAGTCTATCAACCATTCACGAGATTCTCGTGTAAACGGGTTGAAAAAATACACTGGTATTATCCCAGGTTTCGTCCGCAGTTCAAAATTGCTGGTATTTTGCTGGTTTGCATGTAAACGGGGCTTCAGAGGGAAACACCTGAGCTCTAGTGATGTGAAGTTATGCAAGGAATTTAATTTTGCCTAGAGCAACCCAAGCCAAACTTGCACTCAAGGTATATCTTAAATGCAGTTTACATATGGGTACTGTTGCTTCTTTTGCATCATGAAAATCCACCTACTTGGACCAAGATCAAACCTGGAATATTGGGCGTACAAAGTCAGACACAAATTTTATAAACATATCAAATTGTAATTGGTTTTAAGTGAAAGAGTTTTTTCCTGTTAATCAATTTAAAACTGCATTTTCTTTTCTCTTCTTTCTTTTTCATATGTGCAAAAGTAATGTACGCTACTTAAAATCGGAAGGGGAATATGATGAAAAAATCCAATTAAATATTTATTTTTTACGCGGTAGCTTTACCCATCTGAAAGTATAACTTCTTATCAAAATAACAACATTTTTCAGAAATTAAGGCCCATAAGCCACTGGAAAATCCTTTTAATCTCTCCCATCATTTCTTAAGAATGTCAAATAGTGCAAATGTTGCTAACAGGCTCTATTGGGTGAGACAAAATCGGTTAAAATATCACAGAAATTGGACTTCCTTTGTAAAATGAGAAACATTTAGATGTGATGATGATAGGTGATGGCAACACTTCTGAAGTTATGAGTTTGCATTATGAAATAACTTTTAGTCTACATGTTTCCTCGTTGTGGTTCATCTCAGACTCAATGTCGACGTAATTTTATTTTATTTAATCAAAATTAAAAGTTTTTATTCTGGTTCAACTTTTGTTTAGAAGTAACATTAAAGCAGGAATTCTAGGTATGAAGCTCGAATTGTGTTTAGCATGCTGAGCGTGATTGAAATGTCTTAGTTTTCCTGTTTTATTAAGCTTTATTTATTTATTTTTTTGCACGCTAGTTATCTCGATAGTAATGCAGATATTAATTTCACATAATATATGTACTTTGATAGACTTACAACAGAGTTTCTCAATTTGTGGAGCGCGCCCATCTTGAGGGGCGTGACAACTCTATGAAGGGGCACGAGCATATTGAAAAGTCGAAAACAAAAGATTATTTAAAAAGTTATTAATTTACTGTAAGTATACAAACACAATACTTTCTGACTTAATAAAAAATAAAATACAATTTGCACTGATACATTTCACTTATAAATGAATCAGTGCTACAAAATTTATTTTATAATCAATTTATCAATACTAAGCTAAGAACAAGTTTATTAATTACCAGTGACCCTATTGGCTTGTTGGCCGTACTTATCTTGATAATGTAGGTTTATAATTAATCCGATTAAAAGTTACGCTATTCGCTTCCCAATGCCAACCGTTTCCCACGTAGGTACGCGTATGTGATGTACTGTTGTGTGTGGCGGGAAGAGGAGTAAGAAAGCAAATAATATGAAATAAGTAAATCCTTCGCAAACAATGTCAAGGTCCTTTTATTGCATTCCAAAGCCTTTGGAATAATTTTACAGATAGAATTGCACAGAAAAGATCGTACTTAGGAAAGACGTAAGTTTACGTCCGGGAAAATAAAAACTTTGGGGCTTAGCAAGACGTTATATGTGCCGGGGGTGCTTTAGAGTTTAAATTCGTATCGTAGTTTTAGCGTCAAAGTATAGAATGGTTGAATTCAACACATTGTGTTATTGTATGAAGGGGACGCGACGAAAATTATGATTGCATATTGGGTTGCGAATATAGCAACGTTTTGAAGCACTGACTTACAACATTTCAAGAGAGACATTTCTAATTTTTTTTCATTTAACAATGTCTTTCTAAATGATTACAATCAATTTTGTGCCGTTTCTATTTCATTCAATAAAGTTATATTTCTTTAGTAATTATTTACGGTAATATACGAGGGTTAAAATAACCATCTCGTTAGCACGAGTGAGTTAGTGAGAGTTATATTAACGTCACACTAGAAAGTAACATGACAACCATTTGTGACGGATTTCAGTTTAGTGATGAAGGCAACACCTTAGCTAGCACCTCCCTCTTCTAACAACCACACACACCAACAGAACGGAATTGAACCACGACAGATTTTTAATGCTTCGGTGCCTTCTAACTCACAACACCCAACCACGAGTTAATGACCAAAACCACTAGATACTGTCTCGTTAGCAGTTGAGAAAGAAATTACCATTTAGATGCAGCGTCAAAGGGGGTGAGAAAATAAAATGACTAATAAAAGGAGGGTGTTTAAATGTATTTTTGCTTCAATGACACTGATGTGCTTATTACATCCTCACTCAAAAATATGCTATTTTTATTCGAGATGTTGGCTTTTTGAATTCGTCTGTTTTAATACATCTCTGTTTAGAAGCATTATTTTTTTCTGTATCTAATGTTTCTAATGATTCTGTATTTTTTTATAGATTTAGATTGTATATTGTTTCATAGTTTTTCTTCATTAATTTATTTTTTCAAGCAGGATTTTTTGTTTCAGTTCTATTGATTTTTATTTCCTACAGAGCTAAGTTGCATTTTTTATTGGTATCCAATTTTATAGTCTGGCATCCAGAATTAAGGTAACAATAAGGAAAACAAATGCACATTTCGATAAAAATTTGGTTTAATGCATTAAAATTTTCATTACAAATACCTTATGATGAGAGGCAAGAACGATAGGAAATTGGGAGTCAATTAAGAGCAACATTAGTATGATATATCATATAATAATATGATACATCATATCTCTGTATTTTTCGTTTAAAATACGTGTGGCTCTTTTGTACTTCAAAAACGCCTCACAAAGTGATCTTATATTGTTAATGAGGCTATTAATCAGTGATTGCGAAACGTCTATTTTCTCAAAAAAAGAAAAAAAAAACCAATTTGAAAGCTGAAGAATTTTTGTACGAGGTTGCTGACTTGCAATGGCTTATCCTATAGCAGGGGTGGCGAACATATAGGGATCAACGTGCCATTTTTGCTTAAGAAATGTTTAATGAGGTACAGCCTTGGCGTCAAGTAATTCCGATTTGTGATCTTTGGAACTCAAAATTGTATTTACTATGAAAAAATACATTTTACACTGTATAGTAAGTACTTATAGTTTTATTATATGTGTAATTCAAATTAAAGTAACTTAAATGCGATTTCTGTTGTCGCAGATTAGATGACAAGTTACTTATTTTAGGATTGTAAGATGTTACTTTTAGCAGAATGGATTCTGAATTGGAGTAATCTGCCAAAAGGATTCTAAGCGAATCTTTAATGTTATTCCTCTCTGAAAATAGTGACTCGAAAACATTGGTAGAAGAAAATATGATTAAAATAACGTATCCAAGCTTCTTCAAACAGTTAAATGTATCTGGGCTGTTTTTCAGACTTTGTTTTACATACAATTGCTCCAGAACATAAAACACACCTCTTTGTCGCATTTACTATCTATGTCATGTTTCTCTTTCCTCCAAGTTTGAAATTTTCTCTTACACTTGATATCTTGCACTTACTGTTTTTGTTGCAGAACTAGCCATGTTAAATAATGGTTAAAAATCGTAAATATAACACAAATTAACTTCAAAATACAATTGTGTCAACGACATTTACAATGCCATACGTAGATAAATTTCGCATCGTTAGTAAATGTAGTCCGCGAAGTAACTCAGGCAAGCCAGTAACAAAATACTGTTCTTCCTGCCTCACCGCAACAAATTACTTGCGTTTGATCGTAATACTTCAAAGTGAATTTAGTTATTTTGAACTAAAATTCAAACCGCTTAGATCGGTGGAGTGCCCAAAATATTGTGTCACGTGCCATTGGTTCGACATCTTTGTCCTATAGCATCCTGCAAGTGATCAAATGGATTGAGAACTGGAGACTTCTGTCTCCACTACATACCGTGAATATCTTCTTCCAGATAATTGTCGACAAGTACAGCTCCGTGTGGTTGGATAATAATCATCCATAAAGACCAATGGGTTTTCCCCAACTCTCGAAAAAGTCACATTATAGCAATCTGCTGTCACCGAGTGTGTCCATGATTACCTCTCCCTGTACGTGGATGCCAGTCTCACAGTATCACCAAAGTTAATGATTCGTCTAATGTTTCTTTTTTTTGGGGGTAATAGTGCATTTCTCAGGCTTTCTCCAGACAAAAACTAGTCAAAAATTGTTTTGTACGCTCAACCTCACCTTCTCAAGACTCCTAATCCAACTTGCTCAATTCATTAATGATTTTTAGGCTCGAAGACAGATGGGGTTTATTGTAATTCCTTGCCAGAGGAACATAACTCTGTTTTTTGAGCACAAACGCCCGGTTTAGAAGACTGTCTATGCATGGTTTGTCTCGATTCTATTCTTCAAGCCACAGCAGCGAGATTTTGAAACAGATGCCTAGCAATCATACTTCTATGGCTCCAAACATTAAAGGTTACACAGCAATTTTCTGTATGTGCTGTGACTCTTGGGAAAACTTGTCCTTTTTCCTTGTGTTATCTCTTAATAGAACAGAGAGGTAATAATTGGTATTAATATAAATCCCTTTGCTGAAACTCTGAAAAAATTATAGCTAACGTCTTTCCAAAAATATTTTGTCAGGCTCCATAAAAATCCGGAAATTGAATGATTGAAGCATTAAGTACAATAAAAGAAAAGTCTTTACATTTTAAATAAAAACGAACTATTTATATTTGTGACGGATCTTTATGGAATCTTTTTAATAATACTCTTGGGGAATTTTTGGCATAGCCTTTGCGTTTAATTCCCAGCCATCCCTCTCAAGAAGAAACCCTGATATGTAGATTAGTTCGACTATATAAAGTCAGAGTTTTTTAACTGTAAGGAAGAAGGATCTGAGAAACTCTGTTACGGGCGTTCCGAAGGTGAGATATAATTCATTTTTACAGTTTTTGTTAAGAACGGTGTTTGCCAATGTGTTAAATTATTAGTTTGGGAATTTATAGTCAAAGATAGATGAGACCAAATTAAATTGATTACTTGCACTTGTTCACTTAGGATTTATTGCTTTCTCTATATCACTCTTGGGACATAAACTTGTGGTTTAACTTGTTGATTAGTGTGTTTCAGTAAAAAGAAATAATAATTATAATAAAAGTTTCTGATCATACTTTGTTTCCTCCCACACTTTTCGGTAGGCAGGACGGTGAGATAGCGACTTCAGGGGGAAATCACTCACATGTTATCCTTCTCAGATAAGTCAGTTTAAAGTTTTGGTTAGCCATTGGAATGTAAATAAAAACGAAAGTAAAAGTTATCACATGTCTGCATATCACTCTGCATCATATATATTGCAACATAATTCTGCATTTTTTTAAATTTATTTCTTTCAAACTTTGTGAGGTTATAGAAAACTATATAAATAAAACTTAAAGCTAAAAAAAAATTAAATTTGATTTTTTTAACCCTTTAGGTCCCCTTAAATATTTATCATCAAAATTTTTTTTGGTTTGTTTAGACACAATTGAATATAATTTATTTGATTATTACTAAACACATTTTGATAAAATTTATACGCAAAAAAAAACCGATAAAATTATATTTTATATAATTAATTTTGATTAATACAAATGTATAATATTTATATAATACATCACAGTAATAAAATATAAATTATGAATTTGAAATTTTTAAAATATAAATTTGAATTTTATAAAAGGGATCATTACAATTTTTATGATTTTTTTCTACAATAAACTGGTCTCATATCCCGCCGTATTTCGCAATTAATCTGCACTAGTAAAGAAAGTGAGTTGAAGAAGTTCCTTAAATATTTTCAAGTTATTTTTTTTTTCTCAGCATGAATTGAGAGTTTGACAGCTAATATAAGTAACTCATCTTCGGTAAATTGAAGAACATTTCTCATCCTGACAAAGAAGAAGGGGATAGTAATTTTTTCTTTCTGCTCATTCTAAAGATCCCCTGGATGTGTCATTTGTCTGCAAAATAGCTTCTATATACAAATAATTCTCTTAAAAGAACTTTGTAGCATATGAAAGAAATCGGACATTTGAAAGATTTGACCAGATGTTATACATCAGAAAGGTATGTTAAATATATTTTAAAGTGCAATGTAGAGCTTGAAATCTTACTTTTTGCTCATGACATATTTGACAGTTAACTTGTTGAAGCGTTCTCTCTTTTAGATTGCTTTTTAAATATATCTAAAAATAAACATTGGGAAAAAATACGTTTAGTATCGATATTTTTCATTTAATTTGAAATCCTACATTTTTTGCATTAAAAATGATTAATGAAATTAATATCCATTTTACTTTTAGAAATAAACATAGCTCTTAAAAATTTATTAAAGCATGTATTTATTATAAGTTTTTTTTTTAATATTTTACGCAAATATGAAAAATTTAGAATGTGGAATAATTGTATCATTTTTATTCAGGAGTTTTTATAATTCTGATGAATTGTTATGTCTATATTTTTTTAAAAAAATGTTTGATTGTTTTACTCTAATTATACAAGCTAATGCCCTCTCTTTCTATACCAGGGATGGCGAACAATTGGCTCACACGCGACACAAAATTTTGGGCATGCTAGCGATCAAAATGGTTTGCATTTTGTTTCAAAATAATAAAGTTCACATGAAGTATTACGAACAAACGCGAGTGATTGGTCGTGATGCGATGCGGAGCATATTCGTTTGTTTTTGTCTTGCCTTAATTACGTCGTTGAATACAATTGCTTATGATCAAAATTTTTTCTACAAATAGCATAGTCAATTTCATTGACACAACTGTATTTTAAAGTTTGTGTTATATTTACGATTTTTAAGTGTGTTAAGGTACCCGACTACGTTCGGAACCGTGATTTTGTAAAAGCGTATAAATGGACAATATTTATGATATTGAGTGTCACTTAGATTAGAAAATGTTTATAAAATTGTTTTAAGAATAGTATTAAAATAAAAAATTATTTAAGTACAATATTTTGACAAAAAATGAACATAGAATGGCCCATTTTCAAAATGTTCTCCTTTTGTGAAAATTGCTTCTATTATAATAATATTTTGCTTTTATATAGCTCAAACCTCTGTACAGAGGCTCAACTAGAATTTTTGAAATATATAACATAGAAGTGGGTTTATCCACATTTTACTACAACAGAGGGGAGCAATTTTAAAAAAAAACGTCAATGATTATTTCAATGGGTGGTAACTATGAAAATAATGTGAATGTTTTAAAAACCATAGTTGAGGCTCTGTACAGTGGTCTGAACTATATACAGACAAAATATTATTATAATAGAAGCATTTTTCACACAAGTAGAACATTTTGAAAAAAGGTTATTCTAACTTCATTTGTTGCCGAAAATTTGTATTTAAATACTTTTTTTTGTCAAAATGTCCTTAAAACAATTTTATGCGTGTACTCTGATCCAAGTGACACTAAATATTATGAAAATTATCCATTTATGCACTTTTTTAAAATAATGGTTCCGAACGTAGTCGGATACCTTAAGTGTTTATGATTTTTAACATGGCTAGTTCAGCAAAAGAATAAAAAGCATAAAATAATAAGTGTAACAGAGAACTTAAAATTTGGTGCATCTAGAAATCTGGCATTGTAAGTAAAGGCAATAAAACGCCGTGTGTTTTATGTTCTGAAATAATGGTATATAGATTTTTAAGTGTAGAATTTTCTATGGTGGATTGATTGATTGATTGAATATTAACGTCGCACTGTTTAGCTACACGAGGGGTTTTGGTGACGGACCACGTAATTTTGAACCATGGTCAAGTGACGTGGATGACACCTGACATGGAGCTGGCACCCTCCTCTCCTAACTACCACACGACCCCACGGGAGTTTCTGTGGTGGAATCGAACCATTAGAGAAAGAATTGCATTATGCATGGTACTCATTACTAAATTCAAGATGGTCATTTGGTAAACGCAATCACGTATTCTACACTGAATTCAAAACATACTTGCTAAATTTAAATATAATTTCAAATTTGACAATTGGGTAGAAATAATCAAGTATTAAAGCTTTTCAAAATTTTTTATCTAAATTAAAACAATAGTATTACTATAAATGTTCTTTTAGATCAGGTGCGCTTTACTCATCTATATGTGTTAGTACTGTTGACAAAATGTACTTTTTGAAAAGAAAGTTTCTCCAGAAAATAATATTTGGCAAAAAAAGGCACATGATATAATGGCTTGAATCACGTGATTGCACTTATGTGTCTATAACATCCAATAAATTTTGTCCCAATATAAATAGGAATTAATATGTTTTATATTAACTATACAATCAACTAACTGAAGCACATTATTTTATCAAATCGATGCACCAATTAATAACTGACAAGTATTAAAAATATGTGAAGGATATCTATTTATTCCAAAAATAGTAACTAGAGAGCAGTGTACATCTTAATGTGCTGGCACAATATCTCAGATGTATGTAAGATCTTAAAACATCCCAAAAGAAAGTGTATATATATGCTTTCTTTATATTTTGTCTCTGCATTTATTAATCAGCATTGAAAAGAAGGTAGAAAAGATAGAAACACAAAAACATGTATATAAATGATTGTTTATATTTCGACTTATTCCATTTTATTTCCTTTTCATATTGTAAAAATAATGCTAAGTCTTATTTCTTAGAGGATTTTTATAAGACTCTGCATACAATTTCACATTTCTTCAAAATATTCAACGAAATCAGAATGGCAAACTTTCACTTATTCTTAAGATTATTGTTCTTCCGGATTATTGAAAATTCAGATTACACAATTTTGTTTGTTCTGTGAAAGACGTATCGAAATAACAAAGACTTAGATGCTGAGTGAAACAAATAATACATTTCTTCGGTAATCTCAGATGTGATATTTAAAATGTAGACGCGCAAATATTTAAATTTAGATCAGTTGCAGATGACTTCATCTTGTTGCGGTTTTCCTTCCCTTTGTTCAATTCATTAATTGAGCTGTTTTCTACTTTGTGACAGGAATATGGATGGTTTTATTAAAAGATTTATATTATTCATTGAGACATTCGTTGAATTATTCCTCCTCTGTTGTGTTATGTTTAAATATATAATGACACATTACAAGTGAAGGTGTCAGGATCAAATGGATAAATTTGTATTAAGCCATGTTTTAGTCATGTGCTTGGGTTATTTCTTATCGAAATGTAATTCTGAGCTTCATTTTTAAGCGTTCAGTTGATACTTTTTTTAAGAATTAGTCGATCAGTACTTTTTAAATACAGACGTTTTTAAAATGTATAAATTTTACTGAAATATTTTACTTAAATGAATATTTGATATTACAGTAGAGCCCTCAAAACTCGGGCCGGCGCCCCCCCCCCCCCCAAGCCCTTGACTTTTTTCCGATTGGTTATAATTCTAAGTATGTAATACTTAACATTTAATTAAATATTTGTTATTAATGATTAATTTTATTATTTAATGCTAATTATTAATTCAATAATTAGTTTTTTACTGTGTTTTGTTCCTGAAAATCGACAAAATCAAAAATAGCATGATACAAGAATGGTGAACTTTCAACCCCGGACCTCCTTGAAAAATTTCTGTGTGCGCTACTGATGTGCACCAAAGAGTGGCTGAATATGTGAAAATTACGGGTTACCGAGAATGTGATTAAAAAGAATAAACCCGTGTGTTTCATCAGAAAATATTGTATTACACTTGTATGTATAATTTGCTTAAGAAAAGAAAAACAGAAACAAAGCACCTAAATAGCCTTAAATAAAGGAAACGGATGTACTTTATAAATGAATAGAGCATTTGCTATATGAAAATGAAAATTTATGAATACATAATATACAATAATTTACCTGATAAAATACACCTCATAAAACACTTTACGAAAGCATTACGCTTTATATAATGAAAATATAAAGTAGCCGACTTTAACAAAACTGGTTACTTTTTTGAATGAAATGCGTAATGTCCTGTTGTTTTCCGTACTGAACTATGCGGTTTGCTGCTTCGTTAGGAAGATGGCAAGGAGACAGTAAATCCAATTAGGATCAACTTTTTGCTGAATTTACAGAAGGAAGGCTTCGGCAGACTTTTGTCCCTCACTACGGAGGATATTTTAGGAGTTTTTAGTGTGTCTTCATTGTTAAAGTCTCCATCATTTTAATGACATTTTTATAACAGTAAAGGCAGCATTAATTTCTGTATTAGGTCGGCAAGTGGGATGTTTTTGACCAGGAAGGGTGTGATTGAGTTATCGAGACATCCGTAGACTCTGGACACTACAGTTCCAATATTTTGCACACACACACACACACACACACATCCAAATGAAAAAATAAAATCTACTTAAAACTTTTTAGAGAGTTACACTACGCTATGTGTGGTATTTTTTGTTTCGATTAATCTTCTGTTTGAAGCCATTTCGCATTCGAAATGGGTTTGAAGCAATACAGGTTGTCAGACTGATTTTCTTTAAATAAAATTTAATGTAAAATAAA
>BMAV01025948.1:66949-118641 GCA_019973955.1 Trichonephila inaurata madagascariensis
TACAAGATGTTTTCTGTATTATACAAATAAAATTATTTAATTTATTGCATACAAATGAGACTAACATTAATTTAAACTAAACCTACAAAAATTTAATTTTGAAACACATAATTTTAATATTTTAATAAACCAGTATATATAAAGCGTATATACCAGTAATAAATATACTTTATAATTAATGAGATAATGATAGTAGAAAGTAGAAAAATAATATTTTAATCATTTTCCAAACATTCAGAGCAGACTGTATACATATGCTCAACTTCTCGCGGAAGTACTCAGCCTCCCAGATAAAATTTTGAAGATCATTACATTCCAATCGTTCGAGAAAGAGGTATTGCATCAGGCCTGAAGTTTCAATGACTTAAAATGTGCAGCTACAGAAAACATCGTGGCTTTGCGCGTTCTTTTTAGAATCCTGGGAGGATTTTCTTGTTGCTGGGGTGTACAGAACACCCCGCGCGAGTGATCGCGGGTTAATATATATATAAATATAAATTAGTTATATAATTTGGTTAACTCTGATTTCCATTAGATCAAATTTTTTTTAAAGATATAAATCACGACCTGGTTTAATCAGAGCCACTATCATACACACCCAAGAATACCTCATTGACCCCCAAATTATTTTTTCACTGACGTGTGCCCCTTACAAGTCGTCATAGACCCCAGGGGGTCAATATAGACTACTTTTTGTGAGTGAATAGTAACGTCGCACTGTTCAGCGGCACGAGGGATTTTGGCGACGGACCGCGTAATTTTTAATCATGGTCAAGTGACGTGGACGACATTTGAGCTGACACTCCCTCTCCTAACTACCACACCACATTAACGGGAGGACGTTTGAGCTCTCGACATATTTAAGCTGCATCGCTTCCTTTCACAAAGAGTCTTAAATGGTACTGGGCTCGAACTCGTGACAAGGCCAGCCATGATCGTATACCTTGACCAGTCAGCTGCCGCAGCCTAGACCACTTCGGGAATCCACGCTTAGATTCTGAACGCGGAATGTTTCAAATGAAGAAAAAAGTAAAATATAGATAATTCACTCATTTAAGTAGAAGAAAAACGTGTTCCTCAATTTTTCTAGGCAATGATTTTTTTTTCAAAAATAAATAAATAAGTAAAAAAAGAAAACAAACAATTAAATTTTGAACTTGTGGTTCAGAAATGTTGAATTGGTGGGGTTGTCTAATCACATAAGAAATAACATAGATAACATGATTGTGTTTTATGTAAACATTTTTCTTAGAGTCTTATTCTAGTTTTCTAATTTTTACTGGAGATATTTTATATCATCTTTATATACAAATGAAATATGGTACATGTGCAGAATTTGAAAAAAAAAAGGATATAAATATTTATATTCGTACGTTTATATATAACCAAAATAACCAATTAAACATTTTTTTCTTAATTATGTGATGGTAATGTAATAAATTTCGAAATTTTAACCAAAATTAAATTAATTGTTGCAAATTTGTTATTTTTAAGAAATATATTACAATAATTTAATAACAGAAACACCAGCTTCAAAAATAAAAGAATATAAAACTTTCAAATACATATTTTGATTATATAACGCGCATTGGAAGAACAAATTGAAAAAACAAATATTTAATCATAAAAATTTATTTTTGAAAATAGTTCTGAAATTTTTAAAAATATGTTCTAATTCTTTGTAAAGAAAAATAATGTGTGAATAAAAATTTTAAGTGAAATATATATACATATATATATATATAAAATTAGAATTTCTTCTTTAAACGATTTTAATGTCTACTATGTTCATAAATAATACTAATAACTAGAAACGAGATGGTTAGTTTTTTCATGGATAAAGTACATTTTTTCCTACTTCACAACTTTCAGCATATTTTAAATCATTCATCATAAATTGATAAAAGTGTAAAAAAATACTTAAAACATTTTTCTACTAGATTTTATAAAGCAACAACCAAGAGCTAGGAATCTATTATAAAGAAACTCTTCTCTCAAAATAAATGAAAAATACTTTTAATCTGGCCAGGCGAGTGGATTTGTTATTATTTTTACTGTAAGGAACCTATAGATGTGTCAATGCTTTGGAGAATATATTCTGTTACCGCATCATTTATTAAAACGTCGTCGAAAGAACCAGGGAAACAAGTTTTAGAAAACGTATTGAAAAAGTGAGACAAGCGAAAAAAAGTTTTTAGAGCAATTCAGAAGCTTCAGAGATTTTTAAATGCGGATTCTTCTAGTAATATATTATGAATCATTTATAAAAAAAATATTTTTTTCAAAATCCGAAAGTTATTAAGTATTTTTTAATGTGATACAACTATAAAATAAAATAATATTAATTCTAATAAATTCAGCTAGTACCATTTATATTTGTTGCAATGTTAAGGCCAATAAAAAGCTACACCCCCAGTGTTTCCTTCTTGTGCAGTTAAAAAAATTCGTGTTTGTACATGTGTAGTATTGTATGAAAATACTTTTTATTAGCTCATAAATAAAACTACAGGACTTAGTAATACTCTAGTAACCAGAATTAATATTTTAAATAAAAAATAATACTTCTTATTTATCAGAGATGCTATGTTAAATCTCATTTTTTTAAAATGATAGAATTTAAACTCAGGGCACTTGTTTATCTTAAAAAATACAATGACTTGTATTTGTTGGCATGCATGCTTATTATCTAACTGAAACACTTACTTTAGTTGCACCGATTTTTTTTTACAAAACAGACGTTCCCAACTTTGCTATCTACATTCAAAATACGCCATCCTAGAAGCAAGATTGGCAGAAAAAAGTGCTGACAGAAAAAAAATAATAAAGAGTTTCCACACTATTTTATTCAAATGTCCATTACATGTTTGCAAATTTTTTAAGAATAACATAGGTTTTGAGCTTCATCAACATAGTCGTAAATACACTGCAGTTTGTAAAAAATGCAGCCTCATGAAGGAATCATCAGAAGTAAATGAACTTTGAAGCAAATATCAATAATAGGATGTTTCGTAAAAGTGTAAGGTTTCAGAGCAATAACGTATGCGAGGCGTGTGCTTCACCCTCTGAACTGATGATGAAAGCGTATAAATAGAAGGCTGTAGCGGGACGTGGAAAATAGTTAATGGTTAGTTTTTAGTGGCTAACGTTTAATGAGACCTAAGGATGCAACCACAACAAATTAAGGAGAAATTCCAACAACTTACAGAGCTTGAATGGGGTATTATTGTTGGACTTCGAGAAAAGGATGATTTTCTTATCGCGCAATAGGAGCTCGTGTACATCGGAACAGTTCAACAGTGATACGAGTTTGGAAGCAGTAGACTAACGAGCACCGAAGAACTCAAAAAAATAGCATTGGACGACTGAAGGTGATGTCAGCACGCGACGATCGACACCTACTTCACATGGTGGTGGATGACCGTACAACTTCTTCCAGGCTGTTGGCAGCACGTTGATCTACCGCTACAGGTGTTCTAATGTTGGCTTCGTCAATTCGTCGACATCTGCTTTACCGTCAGTTTCATTCAAAGGTGCTTTTATACAAGTTCCCCTTCATGGAAAACCATCCACGTCTGCGTCTGCAATGGGCTCATGAGCAAAGATCCTGACAAGCTTATCGGCACCAAGTTGTCTTTTCAGATGAATCGCGCTTCAATTTGTGGGACCATGAAAGCTGCATCCGTGTTAGACATTATGCTGGTGAGCGCTACCTTCCAGAGTGCGTTATCGCACTACATAGTGGTTTAACGGCCGGAGATATGGTTTGGGGTGTGATTTCGTATCATGGACGATCCAATTTGCTATAAATTGAGGGTAATATCAATAGCATAATGTACGTCCATAAAATGCTAAAGTTCGAAGTTGTTCCCTTCCTTCAAGACATCCCTGGAGCTATCTTTAAGCAGGAAAATGCATTCCCACATGTTGTAAAGACTGTTCATGACTTATGTTTATCCCAACACATGCAACTTCTTTCTGGCTTGCTTATTTGCCGGATATTTCGCTTATTGAGCACGCCTGGGATTTGGTTGCTAGGTGTGGCACTCTTGATCCACATCCTGCAACTTCAAAAGACGAATTTTTGCTGCGCATAGAAGCTATATGGAATTCTCCTCCACAAGCAGGCATTCAAAATCTGTTTGACTCCATGGCACGTCGTATAGCAGCTTTCTGCAGCGCTTGGTGGCTACAACAAATACTGATTTTGGACACTTAATATTGGTTATTTGCTCTGAAAATTTTGTCATATATTTGTAGTAATACAAGTCGTCTGTGCAATGAATTTTATTTAGTTCTGATGATTCCTTCATTGCGTTACCTTTCTTACAAACAGCAGTTTATAATGTTGATTAGAATGAGACAGCTAATATAGTTTAAACTGCAAATATTTATGTTATGATGTGATGATGCTTATAAATTATTAATATGTTATTTGACTTCTAAATAAATTTGAATTTTATATTATTGAAAAGAAAATATTTTTATTTACCAACATAACATTTTAACTTAAAAAGACCGATGAACTTAGAGACCTACAGCTATGCAAGTGAGTTCACTGTATATTAAATGTATATTAAAGCAAATGTGGATAAATTTATACGAACAGCCGCAGCTCTGTTTTGGTAAAGTTTGAAAGACATACACACATCACAAATCGAAAATAAAAAGAGTTAGATAAAAATATCCAATTATAAAGTTTTACAGCATCAATTAATTAGCTTAGAAGTACATTTGGTTAGCACGGATAAGATAAATTGTTGCCTGTATACCTTGAAAACGCCCTGGTTTCAATGAATAGACGACTAACTATGGCGTCAGTTGGTACTGGGAGGCTCGTTGCCAAATTGTCAAGAAGTCAACCACGGGCGTATAAATAATAATATATACCTTCAAATATCTAAATCAGTGCACTCCATTGTGTGTTAACATTTCAAAGGGGAGGGGGAAGGGATGCCTAAAGGAACCAAACTCACGCGAAAATGGCTTAGAGCTACAAACCCATCCCTCGGGAAACAGCCACTCCCACGTCCAGGCTTTATTGAAAAAAAAATGTTCACATTTTATAAACGTTAGAAGACAGTAAAATGACAAAATACAAATTTAAAGGTAACTGCATTATATACATACATGTGCGTGAACTTAGTACAAATATACAAAGTAAATAGTATAATAAAACATAATAATAACATAAGGAGTATAAGAGACGGAAGAAAGAATATACATATTCCGACTTTCTTACAAATTCAAAAAAAAAAGTAAGAATAAAATTATTTAATACATAGGCACCGAACAGACCAAAATAAAATAATAAAAAAAAAGAATTAAAAACAAATAAAGAAAGACAGGAAAGAAATAATATAAAAAAAAAAAAAAAAGAAATACTATAAAAAAAAGAAATACTATAAAATGAAGAAATACCCACAAATTATTGCATAAAATACGTACAAACGTCAATAGAGTTTGATGTCATCCCACAAAAGCTCAAAGCCATATACTGTCATAAAGTGAATGTCGAGCTTTTTGGAGATTTTACCATTACTCACAGAGCACATTTATATTCGTGAGAGTAATTCTGTATGCGCATTTCTAAACACTATTTCAATTATCTGTTAAACAACTACGTAGATCCAGTTAACTCCGGAATAAAGTTACTAGAATCTAATCTTTTATGTAACGCCACACACACAAAAAAGAAATACAGTGTAGTTAGGTCCAGAAATCATGAAGTTTAACTTTGTCATAATACACAAATATTTGTTGTTCAAATGAATCTTAGAGAAAGCTTTGTCCTGCATCTGTCTGGTATGCAAGGGTACAGCCCTATTGGAACCATATAAGGACCGTAATGAGGATAGAGAAATATCATCTGTAATGTATTAGGTATGCTATCCTGTAATATACACAGGTCTGTACACTTAATGTACCTTCGTACAACACATGTATCAGTAAGCAATTTTTCAAAATACTGCACAGCACGTGAATTGACCAGTATACTTGTTGTCTGGTGGACAGTCTCCATGAGCTATTCTCTAACTACCAGTAGTAGTTATGTTGTGGGTTTAGTACTCGTATTATAGCACGATGAAACAGTGCCTTGTTAGATCAGTGCCTTGTTAGATAAAAATCTAAACAATTTTAGGTATACAGCCAACAATTTAACAAATGTCGTGAAAAATTGTGAATTAAATATCGTTTTTTGTTCTAATAAAGTAGTGGTTTAAAATTTTCTAACTGCAAATTTTGCTCTGTCACTTTACATTTTACATTTGCAGCACTTATCTTCCAAATTTCGGCACTAGGAGAGCTGCAATCATTGGATTAAGTCGGGTGTATTCGCTTTACTGTATCGTGACATCACATGCATAGCTGTAGTCAAAGTTAGCACTTGCATAGCAGCAGATATTTCACAGATATACATTCAAAAAACACTTTTAAAAATATCAAATCAAATATGATGGTAAGAAACATTTATTTTTTAAATTAATTCACATTACAGAACATTCGCAGGCAGGAAGATAAGTTTCTTAAGGAGTTATGATTCGAGTAAAAGGACATAAAGCTGCGATAAAAGTGTTCCTTGATTCAAAATGAATTCAGTGAAAATAATCGCAACTACTTTAAATTGTGAAGACAAGAAAGCTACTATTTTTTTTTCCATATAGAATAAGGAGTTAAAAATTTTGTAAGTTTACTCTTCTAATTTTTTAAATAAAATTGAAAAAAAGTTTTGATAAATTTTAATATAACCATACTTAACGAATACTTAAAGACAAATTGACAAAATATTATTAATTGTTAAAATAAGTATAAAAAAATTTAAAGAAGAAAAAATTCACTTTTAAATATCCGAAATTGCTAGAAAATAGTATTTAAAAGAGTGTTCTATACATAAAAGTAAGAGGAAAATATTAATTCTAAATTTTTATGCCATGCAACCTGAAATATATATCTATTTTATTCCAAATGTTTTAGTAATATAAAATTTTTTCAAAATTATAATTTAAAATATATATATATATTAAAATATGTTAAGCACAAGCGCGTAATAAGCTGCAGATGCTCGCTAAAATGAAAAAAAAATAAAATTCTGAGCATTCTAATAATAATAATCTCAATAAATAAAACGAATTATTTCTACACAAAAATAGGAAAATATTTTACGAATGAGTTCACATAAAACTCTCTAACACTACAAAGCCAAATAAGACCATAGTGCGCCAAGAAACCGTTATCGTAATAACCAAGAAGGGAAGGAAATACGTTTTTCTTTTACGGTTTGGTATAAACATAAAAGTGGGTGGGTAGCATATATTAACATAGTGAATCTCGTCAGGGTTTATTGGTGATCACTAGTAGAGAGAAAATCGATATTCTGAATGAATAAATATTGGGATGGAATCATTTTCTTTCGTTTCTAGTAAAAATCTGAGCAATCATGTTAAAATGTAGAGCTATTAATGAAAGCGGTAATTCCAGTTTTTGGATCTGTAATTCATTTGACAGTATAATGAAACCGAAACATCCAAATTTTATTAAATATGAAATATTACATCATCTTGAAGAATCTACAGTCTTTTGTATTCAATTCTAAGAATGTACCTGCACAGAATTCGATTAAGAAGCCAATGGGTTGATGAATCCATTAAACTAGGTGGTGTTGCTGAATTTGACCCTATAAACTCAGAAAGGTGACATTAGGCAGCATAGAAATCACAACTCATCATAGAAATGGGGTCTGAAACTACATTTTGTCAGAGTAATTCGCAAGAACACTTATGAAGGGTGTAATGTCGAAGGGAATGAAAAAGGGTGGTGGTGGGACTAATCCCCCCATCTGGTCTAGTTTCATTAGACCAGATCCATAAATCTGTACAAAAGTGCAAGAATAGCAAGGAAAAGGCAACAGTCTCCTCACAGGAAAACGCCAGACATTGCAGAATGTGCTTAGGAGAAAAAGGACTGATGTTACATTTGGTGCAAATTATGAAGCAACTTTTGCCACCCCGGATTCAGGGTGTCTTTGAAAGTACCATGGCTGTATAGGGGGGACTACTCAGGTTTTACATATTAATTCTTTAACCCTGGAGTAGACCTCAGTCGACTTAAGAACCATGTGGTCTTTTGGATCTACAGGATTGCTGGTAGCCACCTTTGCAAGGGTGTCCGATTAAAAGGGGTAACATAAGAAGTGAAAAAAGCCTTTATTAGACGGAAACGAAGTTTACAATACGAACATTGTCTCACAGCTTGAAGTCAGAAATGCAACGACAAGTAATTTTCACAGGAATTGTTCAAAGATTCGACCACGTAGGTTAAAACACTGCCGACACCGACGGATGAAGGATTGTCCAACGCATTTAAACAAATCCGTTGTGCTGGCGCTGCCAGCTGAAGCGACGATTATCCGTGCCATAAAATCCTCCACTGTAGCTACCGGTGACTCATACACAAACGATTTCAGGTGAACCTAGGAAAAGAAATCGAAGGGATTGAAGTCCGGGGAGCATGGAGATCAAGGAACAGGAACTCCCAGGATATGTAGAAAAAAAAGGTGGTATCGCAAAGTAATCGAAAAATTTTCTGCTGCACCATCGTGCTTAAACCACACGTTCTGGTGCTCCTTGCAGCAGCTCCTGTAGAAGTGGGAAAGTTGCATACGTGTCAACTTCTTCAACCCTATCACGACAATCCGAACCCATACATTCGTTCTGGCCACTACACTCGTCTAGCTCATTGATCGCCAGACGACTACTAATACTGTGATTTTCAATGACTAAATGTTGTTTTTTGACCATATGTTTTATGCTTATTTGTAGTATCCATGTTGTCTACTACTAACTCTGTGAGTTTGTTGGTTAAAGTCGGTAACACTGTGTACACATTTTTAGCTTCAAAGAAAATTAATTGCTTAAGAATAGCCGGAAAACTTTATACCAACAATGTTAAATTGGTTGTTTCCGATGTTCCTTTTCTCAAAATCTGTTACATGTACATGCTTGAAATTTTTCATAGAATTAAAGTATACAATTCTCATTATAATGAAATGAGCTTTTAGCTAGTTTTGAATTTTTTCATAATTTATAAGATATTTTATCAAACATAGTGAAATTTGACCCATTTTTCACATAAACAAATTTGCAAAAAATAAATTTTTGAGTATTTTACAAAAATTCCATTTCAGTATATGTTAGCTCTCATTATAAATATATCAGAAAACGTTTACATGCCTGCGAACAGTAGTTTCTCAAAAAAAGTACATCGTACATCAAAAAAAAAATTTACACATTGAGATAAATTGATTTTAATGTATACATTAAGGTTTCTAATCGGCTAGGAAATAAAAAAAATAAAAAGCTCAATTTACAATAAATAGTAAATGTTTTGGTTTATATCATACGTTCAACTTTTAAGCAAAAATAATACTTTGTTTACATTTTTCGCCATTGAAATGTGTGTGGCCCAGTTTCAACAATTATTTTTAAAAAAAGGTTGTTAGGGCTTTTAATTACCCAAGAGGTTAAAGTAAGGTATTTTTAGAAACGTTAAAATCTATATAATTTAAAAATGTATAAATCTCAAATTGTCAAACAAATAAGATTTTACCTTTCCAACACACCTTAATGGAAACAGAATGTAACTCCTTATAATACGTGGATATGAAAAGCAAATTGTTATTACTGCTAAATCTATCTTTAACCTTAAATACAGTCTTGATATCATATTATCACCATTAGAGACTGCTTAATTAAATTGCAACATCTCTTATACGTGGTTTCAACGTTATTAACTTGTAGCCTGTGATCGCTGATTCCTGTCTAATATAAACTTTTCTCTTGACTCCTCAGGGAAGAAAATTTATTATGGAAAAAGAATATAAGATGTTGTGTTTCATTAGATTAAGTATTTCTCTAAAGTAGGAGAGTACCCGTTGCTAGAGAAGTAAAAAGGAACCAAATAAAAAAACAATGGTTCTTAGTGACGTCACGAAAGCATTGCATTTACTTATAAAGGCAAAATTAACACTTAACTTTCATTGTCTTATATTTAGTATAGTGAAACTCGTCTGAAAATAAAATCAAAATACAGATGTGCATACCACTTGAAAGGTTATTTTGAAATGCTTTATTCTGAGAGAAAATGGATAGTTAATGTAGAGTTTGTGGGGAAAAAAACGTAAGAGGATGTAATAGACTGGATTCTTTTTATTTCATATTAGAAAAAAAAATATTGTAATATATAGTTCAGTATTTAAACTGTAGTGTCTGAGACTGCTGTTGGAGAGAAAGTATGGAATTGTGGCGCGGCTTTGGTAGGGTTAATGTATTTTGGGGGGAAAGAAAAGTTCCCTTGTTTTGGGAAGCGCAAAAAACAACAGCCGCGGAATTGTTTTGGGCCGGAGGGAATGAATTTCCGTTGGTGAGAGAGCGACCACATGGGTGGTCCGGTGTAAGAATGTATAGGAGATAGTCTCTTTGGACTGTGTTTGAATTGATTGTTTTCTGATTGTGTTTAATCAATAGAACTATATTTAATCAAGAGATGCAGTATTTAATCAAGAATTTATATTAATCAAGATTTAATGATATTTGTACTGATTGATGTGATAAGTTATTAAGAAAGAGAGTTATGAAAATATATGGCATAAACAATAGGCGTATAGTTGGAATAAACATAGCTCTCATCGATGATCGTATGTTGCGAGTGTAACATTTTAGCTGTTTCATCCTCAAGTAAGAATATATTAAATGTTTTTCAGCAAACTCTGAATTGATTATCTAATATCGGATGCACAGCCAGCCTTATAACTCATGTAATTAATTTGAAAGGATGGCAGGACCTATCAAAACAAATATTATTTCTAAAAATGATTGTTCGAGCATAAGTTCGTGTGGAGGGGAAAAACACCTTTGAAAAATGTATTCTTACCCGTAAATATGTTCAATGAAATATATTTCATTACTTACAGCAGTGCTTTCTTAAGAAATTGTAGATAAAATTACATCTATCAAATAAAATATTACTTGCAATGCCGTAAGAGTAGGCCTTATTTGTCCACTGACATTGAAGTTTAACATAGAAAATGCTCATCTTAAGCATGCACATGTAAAGGAAGTTCTTAAGACAAAAAATGGCCTTAGAATATTGATGGACATAACTTGAAGTTATAACTTGAAGCATTGTGGGGAGGGGGAGAATAACACACACACACGCACATATATCTACGTACTATATGTAAGAAGAAAACTTTTTTCTTCAATGTCTCATCCTTGTCTTTTTTTGTCCAAAGCCCGCAAACACATAAACACACACATACACACACACATACACACACACAAACACACACATACACACACACAAACACACACACACAAATACTGTTGTATTTGCAAATGTTTCCAACAACACTTTAACACACATTTATGCCATTAATTTTTAAGGTACGCTTTATAACTTAAAATTGTTTTTGCTTTGATATTTATGTGCTTGTTTACATAGAAAAAACTATAGTATTTATCACTAGGATAGGTGTAAAATTCTAAGCAAACCACGAAAGACTACCAGAAATTGACTTTTTTTAAAAATTAAAGAAGCAAATTTGTTTATTCTGAGATAAAACGCTTTATAAAAAGCCAAAAATAGAATTGAAAACAAAATAATTGGCTGCTTATCAAACCTGGCAAAATAACTGGACGACATGACAAGAAATATATTATTAATAAATTTGTGAATATTCCCCATTTAAACTCTGAGAAAAATTTTACAGATTTAAATCAACAATTTTTCTCTTTTTCATATGACGTTTTTGAAGAGTGCTGAGGTCAGCTGTTTTTTATGTGTAAGGACAGAAGTTTGTTTAGTCTAAGGGACAAAAAGTTTTGAATTTTCACAAAATCAGTGTTACATATTTTATGCAAACTCAACGTTCTTGTTTGAGAAAAAAAGGTAAGAAACTTCAAGGAAAAATAGTTGGAATGGGGCATTGAAATTGATAGCAGAGCCAAAATCATGAAATAGATTGCACAGTGAAAAATATGCACTTTGATATCTATTGATAAAAAAATAAAAAAATAAAACTTTTTTTTATTTAATCATTTTTGAAGGTAATTTTTATGTTTACTAGAATGAACAATTAATTTTGATACTGAAAGTAATTTCGTTTTTCAACAAAAGGACTATCTTAAGATCATGACTTAATGCATTTGATTCTCGTTTCACTTTCACTACCGGCAGTTCTAAGAACCCTATTCTTGTCATTATTATCAAAATTATTTTAACGCATTTAGAAATAAATCTAGATTAAGACAGAACAGCATGATATATATTTATATGAAATGTGTGTATAAATGAGATAATATTCATTTTGGGAGCTGTAGTCATGCCAGTAAAAAAAAAAAAAAAGATTTTTGTTATTGATCACATAATCGGTAATATAATTTTCACATCACAAGAATTTTTTTGTATTCTGTTCGCTTACGTGCAAAAATACAAGTGAAAAAATTATTCATTTTCTAGACTTAAACACTAAAGGAAAAATAGGCAAAAATATAATATAAACATATAATACTTTAATCAAGTAAAAGGAAAGATAAGTTGTTATTAGAAATAACTTCAATGTTTTTAAAGAAATTTTCAACTGCTTAGTAAGGCCAGTGTAAGTCATTATGATATTTTTTTTTTTGTTTTTGCCATGAACTGTGAATAAATCAGTCAAAAATTCAAGTTCTAATCATTTTAATGAATAATTATTAAGTGTGGTTTGTCTAATTATAGGTATAAATATTTTAAGGCTACAAAATATATGAGTGTAGAACTCTAAGTAAATATTGAATTATTACTTATAAATGAAACTTGTTTCCGTCTTAAACCACGCAAAGCATCCTTTATTAAATAATTAGCAGTTACCCTCCAAGAGGATAGTATTAAATAGGACACAAAATATGCTTTCAGTCAAATTATGAAGTAAGGTAATAACTGATATTAATTCTTTTGATCTTATAACAGTATCAATTAAAGAAAATTGACAATATCTTGAGTACACAAATACTAATATAAATGTTTTCTTCAAAGAAGCTTTAAAATCGTAATTGTTCTCCAAACTCTCCGTCACAAAGACGTTCTTTCTTTTATAGGTGGAAATGCCGTTACGACAGCGTTTCTCAAACAGCGGGGCGCGCCCCTCTTCGGGGGCGAGATAACTCTACGAGGGGGGCGCGAGGCTATTGAAAAGTCAAAAACAAAAGGTTATTTAAAAAGTTAATTTTCTGAAAGTAAACAAACAAAATTATTTGATATAAAAATATAAAATATACATTTACGCTTATGTAATACACTTATAAAAATGTATCAGTACTGTACAATATATGTTTTATCATTAATTTAACAATACCAAGTTAAGAACAAGTTTGATACTTATTAGTGATCCTATGGGCTTGTGTATTAACACTTATCTTGATAATTTGTACAGTTTATAATTAATTACTTAACGGTCGATTAAAAGTTATGCGATTCGCTACCCAATGCCACTGTTTTCTACATAGATGAGCGTGTTTTGATGTATTTCTTAGGGGGAGGGGGAGGAGAAAAGAAAAATATAAGCAAATCCTCGGTAATAAGTAAATCCTTCACAAACACTGCCAAGGTCCTTTTATTGCATTCCAAAGTCTTCGGAATAATTTTATGGATAAAACTGCACAGAAAAGATCGTACTTCGGAGAGACGTATATATACCTGCAGAAAATTAAGGCTTTGGCTGTGTGAGACATTTATATACGTCGGTGGCACATAAGAGGTTAAAGTGGTATTGTAGCTTTAGTGTCAAAGTGTAGTATTATTGAATTCAATACATTGATATTGTATGAAGGTGGACGCGATGAAAATGATGATTGAATAGTGGGTCGCGTATATTTAAAGTTTGAGCAGCACTGCGTTACGAAAGTGAAGATGAACTTTTAAGGCGGAGGGGGAATAACAGGAGCACATAAAACAAAAAATTCCTTGCTATTAGCCGAGTTCGAGATGGGCTTCTCACTGATCAAAAGACTGTTGGGTGGTCGATGCAATCCTTTTCTCCCCAGATAGATTGTTCTGATTGAGCCATAAGAAGAGGCAAGAAGTAATAGAATCGTGATGGTATCTATGCATGCTGTTCCGGACTTGGAGTGACAAGAAAGTAAGTCGGTAGGAGGATTATTCATCAAGCACTCATGCATATCACATTGGCCCGTTCCACTTTACAAACTGTTGCATTTCTAATATTAGACCTTGGGAACAATCAGGAATGGAGTGATGGCAAGGTGACATAAAGGAAGGATTGTGCCCCAGGCTCTCACAAATGTCATACTCTCAGAATCATTAAAATTTATAAAAAAAATTAGAGGGTAGCTTATTCGTCTAAGAAACATTTCTAGTCATATCGTTGTGACGAGTATGAGATCCAGGAGCTATTAGCAAGTACTACTGTAATGACTGCGCTTGGTACGATTCCCTCCCTTCCATTTATGTCAAGTTTCATAGCTTAGAATACTTGGCTTTGGGGTCATTGTCTATTGTTTGGCCTCGTATCCACGACGACACTCTGACTGGAAGTCATAATGGACATAGGAGTGCCCAATCGGGTGACAGTTGACTAAGTCTGTCCAACTAAGAACACTGACGCCAAGGCAGATGATATGAGAATGATTTCAAGAAAACAATAGCAGCGTGATGCACAAGTGTCCAGATGTTGGACGAGAAATCTGGCATCAGCATATTCCAGACGAGCCAGATAGTATAATTGTAAGTTCCGCACGAATAGGGCACTAATGAGTGTGCAGACTTTTGTGGCCTATCAATGATAAGTGACGAGGGGAGTGTAGTGGACCCTCCCCTGGAGTTTAAAAGGGTCTTTTTTTGGTGAGATCGGAGGGAAGAGACAAGAAATAGAGATAAGGGATCGAGATGGAACCCATATTGGATCGAGAGGAGAGCTGAGAGAAAGAAACGGAAAGAATAAATCTGTTCGCATGTTGGCCGGATCTTGAGGGTGAGAACGATCCGAGTCTTCTGGAGGATCTTGTGATTCAAAGAATCAGCGTAGAGTGTACACCCTCCAGAGAAACTAATACAAGACGGTTGCACTACGGTTAGGTATAGCCATGAAGCCTATTCAACACGGGACTGTATTTTGTTATCCTTACGTGCAAACAAGGCACTAATTAGTCTACAATTTGCCTTATACTGCTGGAATTGAAAATTTTATTGACGTAGAATATGAATATAGTAAATTCTTTTAATCTCTTGCTGTGTGACTAAAAACGCTGCCTAGTCACTACGTTACACCACTTTCAATACCGGAACATTAGCTGCTCTGTCTGCAGTGGCGACAAGCTAGAGCTGTGGGGGAACAGTGGTGAATCCATACATTACCCTTAAGAAGAAAAAGCTCCCCTTTGCAATGTAATATTCTGGAGAGCTATAGCATATGTGTGACAGTAAAGCATGGGAAATAATAGTTCAGCTGCGTACATCCGTAGGCAGCTGAACTAAGTATGTTTTTCAATTACTCAAATAAATTATAAGAGCAAATCATCAGCTGAAAAATACATAGATATCTAAATCCTTCACTCGTGAAATCCAGTTTATTCCATGATCTAAATTTAGTATGCTTTGAAGCAACTGAAACTACAGAAATCCCCGCATCATTATATGTATGGTTAGGAGGGGATGTTCAAGAACTAGAAGTTACTCCACCTGAAGAAAAAAAAATCAGACATACCTTCAGTTCAATGCCAGACACCTACAGTCTATGCATACATCCCAGCATGTGGTGGTCCTAAGTGATATTGAAGGTAACTAGTTAAATTTATTAATGATTCTCTAATGGTACTTTTATTCCTTTTATTTTCTTATCACTCAATCTTTTTAAATTTCGTCTCATGAATGATATATAAATATATATATGCATGCATGCATAATGTGTATATAAATATAAATTTTTTTTTGAAATTTTAGTATATGTGTATCATGGACAAATGTACAGGTATTAGCATTTGTTTGAGACGTTGGGTTATAAGTATTACAACTACTAAAATAACCGAATAATTTTTAATTTAAAATATTTATGTAAAAGATAGTATATTTTTAAAAACACATTTATAATAAATAAATATTTATTTTAAAAAATGTATGCCTTTATTAATTTATCCAAGCATATAGTTTTATATAGTGCCATCGTAAATTCATTTTGTAAATATTTATTTTTAAAATAAAAAATGTGAATGTCATAAACTATCATCATTAGCAGCGGTCGCCAAACTTTTTGACCTCACGGACCAATAAATTGATAATTTAAATCCTACGGACCACTAATAGGATTTTTAAGTGTTAAATATATTTATAAAATAAAAAATGGGATCCAATAACTTATTAAATGTACCTATAGTTAATAAAATGAAACTATTAATTGTAACCAAATTATGAAAGCTTCATTGATAAACCATAATTAAAAAAAAAAAAATTGTAATAGCAAAACAATTAAAAATTGGCTTATTAAATGTTTAGCATTATACATTTCTAATGCGATGCATGTTACTACTTAATTGAAATATGATTATGGATATTTGTATGCAATGTTGTTACCGCAAGACGCATTTATTTCAAGCTGAGATTGGTGCCGTGTTTTGATGGCTGTGACAATTGAAAAGGCCTTTTCACATAAATAAGTTATGTAGAATTGAATCAGAATTTTCATCACCTGTTTACTAAAAGGGTACTCACTTTTTATAGAAAGCCAAAAAGAAGATCTTGATAAGGATGAATGAAATTTAAATTTATAACCCGCGATCACTCGCGGTTCTGTACACCCCAGCAACAAGAAAATCCTCACAGCATTCTAAAAAGAATGCACAGAACCCCAAGATTTTTCCTGTAGCTGCACATTTTAGGTCATTGAACCTTCAGGCCTGATGCAATCCCTCTTTCTTGAGCGATTGGAATGTAATGGCCTTCAAAAGTTTATCTGGGGGGCTGAGAACTCTCGTGAGAAGTTAAGCATATGTATACAGTCTGCTCTGAATGTTTGGAAAATGATTAAAATATTATTTTTCCTTCTACTATCATTATCTCATTAAGTATAAAGTATATTTATTATACTGTTATAGACGTTTTACTAATTTATGAAAAAATATAAAATTGTGTGTTTTAAAATGAAAATTCTGCATGTTTAATTTAAATTAATGTTAGTCTCATTTGTATGCAATAAATTTTATAATTTTTTTTGTATAATACAATAAACATCTTGTACTTTATAAATATGTATCATAAAGACTTAATTTTATCTTCATAATTAATTACACGAGTTAAAAGTGTGGGATGTTCTCTACACCCCGCGAGTAATGACGGTAGCAAAAACAGGCGCGAGTGACCGCGGGTTAAGGTTTAAGGGTTTCATCGGACGGTAGGTAGAGATAAGGCTTTCATTTAGATGCATGCTTACATTTTTTTCCTGAATTTTCGTGGCACACGGGTCTATTATACACATATACCAATGCAGTTGCAGCAGTACGTCTTATTTACCGTGCCGTTATTCTAAAGGTACTCAACCTTTTTTTCTGCTGTGTGTGGGCAGCATACATAGTTATTTCACGCGAGACGCAACATGAGAATAAAAAGGGGAGAAACGCTTTAAGACCAAGAAAACATTAAAAATTTAAAATGTGGAAAATTGATCACAATATTATAGCTCCGGTTTTTTTTTAATTATTATTTTTTATTTTTGTCACTAACACTAAATTGGAAGCAATTAAGAGATGCCCCTTCACAATTTCTGCCTCAGCAAACGGTTTCATATGATTACCAATAATATAACAAACTTCATTGGATATCTTTGTTACCACTATGATATTACCACTGACAAAATACTTTGTTGCTGTTGCAAAGATTATTCAAGAAAGCCTATTTATCACTTCTTGAAAGAGATCTGTGAAGAAAAGTGTCATTGAATGATTGCTATTTATCAGTATCGTTTAAATACAGTACTTTCGTGACAAATCAAACAGTTACTGATCCATGTTAGTTTTTCACTACAAATTGGTCAACCTCTCAATTGTCTTGAAACGATATATTTTCTTTTCGAATACTTTTTGCTTGCAAGATATGAAAGATAGTAAAATTAAAAATTAGTTCCACCCATAAAATCATCGCTACTCCAATGTTGTCTGTTATCACACACTAACCGTAACCATTCCAAATAGAAAAATAACATCAATTCGTTCTTGTAGGACACCGACAAAAAATAGTAAAATTGATATATTTGATTTCCTGATATAGAATTTACTACCAAATTTTTATATTACAATGTTCTTAAATAAGTAAATTTCTCTGAGCAATGGGTAATGAGTGGGTCATTTAAAAAGGTTCAGTGGGCCGCTTGCGGGACGAAGGTTGAGTATCACTACATTATTCAACGAAGTAGCGTTTTTATAACTTTTCACGTACTGTTATGAATTCAATTATGCTTCAATGTATTTTTAAACATAACTTAAAGTGATGAGTAAGTATATTCCACATATTTTTAGGAAGACCAACGAAATTTTCTAGTGGACCACTCCTTTCCGACCTCTGATCATTAGCATCGTAGTGATCTGAGTTACATATGATCAGCAAGTTAAATGTTATTAGAAAAACTTTAGTATAGATTAAAGGATAGGTTTCTGAACGCTTATAATTTATGGTTTATTACGTTTGAATAAGAAATTGTATTAGTTATATTTAAAAGAAAAATTAATGCTAAAAATTTAATACTAGTACTTAACACAATATAAGTAGTGTTATTACATATTGCTTTATTGGAAGGATTAATCCAACGGCAGCATCATAAACAGCTCAAGTATCACACAAGAGCAATGATAAGTAATATAAATGGACAAACATTTAATGTATCCAACGACCGTTCGCAACAGTAATTTTGCAAAGCGCATAAATGGATAATATTTAGTGTCACTTAGATTAGAAAACGTAAATAAAATTGTATTAAGAATATTATTACAATAAAAAATAAAGTACATTCTTTTGACAAAAAAATTAACATAGAATGACCAATTTTTAAAACATTCTCCTTTTATGAAAAATACTGTTATTATGATAATATTTCGCCTGTATATAGCTCAGACCTCTGTACAGAGGCTGAACTAGAATTTTTGAAATATGTAACTTTGAAATGGATTTATCTATATTTTACTACTGCAGAGGAGATAAATTTTAAGAAAAAAACGCCGATAACTATTTCAATTGGTGGTAACTCTGAAAATAATGTGAATTTTTCAAAAGTCCTAGTTCAGACTCTCTGGAGAAGTCATTACTTTATATATGTAAGATATTATTATTTAGAGGCATATTTTATAAAAGTAGAAAATTTTGAATAAAGGTTATTCTAAGCTAATTTTTGGCAAATTATTGTATTTAAATAATCTTTTTTGCCATAATGTCCTTAAAACAATTTCATACGTGTAATCTAATTTAAGTGGCACTAAATATCAGAAAATTATCCATTAATGCGCTTTTTTAAAACCATGGTCCGAACGTAGTCGGATACCTTAAAGTAAGAAAAAAAATCACATGGGAACCAAAGAAAAAGTTAAAATTTAAGATATGTAGAATTTGCAAATAGCTTATGAAAGTTCTGGCATTTCAGCGTAGTTTGCTTATCTGACCCTGGTTTTGAGACTTTTGGTTTAGTTTTGAGTATATAAGAAGATACTCTGCGTTCATGATGCCGGAATTACAAACTTGGCTCTTAGTACATGGAAGGATGTCTATTTTGTTAAGATGATGCGTTGCAATCATGGCCTGTTTGCTGTCTGAAGTTTGCCGAAGTCTCTTTACGAGGCTTTAACAATCTTTTTTTTTAAGTGTCTTGAATGCTAACCTTGGATTTAACTGTTTACTTTGCTGTCTGGTCAGATTTAAGAGTATCCACTCTATTTTCTCAAAAATATATTTTTTAAGTTACTCTCTGGAGGAAAAGGTTTGCTGCGGAAATAAAAATATTATAAAATCCTCAAACTCAAATGAAAATAATAGTAAAACATTACAATGTTAATCTCATGATTCATTTACCCGTGAAAAAAATATTCCAGAAATTTCTAGTTTAATCGAACTTTTTAAAATTCTTTCCAATTTTATTTAAAAAAAATGCCAAAGTTACTTTAACTACTACCAGCTCTTAAATCCTCCAAAGATGACAGTCAAAAAGCTTTTCTACTTGTAGAATCACTCCTAGATAATTAATTCTTTAATTTTTCTCTTTCTAATTTTAATTTCTCCGTTTTAGTAATTTTAGTCCAATAGTTTTCTCATCTCAATTGTTAAATTTGTTCTCTGAGAAGATCAGTCTCCGCAAGCTTACTCTACAGCCAATAGCAATGCTCAATCCCAATAGCCGAAACAAGATATAGCATTGATCCTTGCCTTAATGAAGCCACTCCTCCTCCAACAAGCCAAGCTAACAACACCAGCAATATCGTAGTTTCAAGATAGGGAGCGGAGGATCGAGTCATGGATCCAGTCTCCTGTGAAGTTGAACTTACAAGGTTTGCTGTGCTGTGGTTCAAGTGTTGATCACTTGGATAGTTAGATTACCTTTCGGTTACCGTCGATACCCACATGTGAAAGGATGCATTAAAAAACGGTTGTTTGGTTGTTTTTATAAGGAAAATTCAAGGTTTCATTTTTTTCTGAGCTAATCTGGGTGTCTATGTGTCTTGATTTATTTCTACAGACTGAATGGGAGCTCTGAAATCGACTAGAATAACTGATTTAGAAAATCAATCGATCTTTATCTTGAGGTTCACCAATGCTATTGAGATTGCAAGGATCTCTGCACCAAAATTCGACATGAAGTGTCTAAAGAAAAATGTTTACGGCAGTGTTTCTCAAACTGTGGGGCGCGCCCACCTTGGGGGGCGTGATAACTCTACAAGGGGGGCGCGAGCATATTGAAAAGTCGAAAGCAAACCATTATTTAAAAAAATTATTAAATTACTGAAAGTAAACAAACAAAATATACTCTGACACAATGAAAAATAAAATACACATTTACACTGATGTATTACACTTATAAATGTATCAGTGCTACACAATGTATTTTATAATTATTTTAACAATACTAAGTTAAGAAAAATTTATTAACTACCAGTGATTGTCATATATATATAATTAAAAACAAAAATTAACACTTATCTTGATAATTTATATGGTTTATAAATAATCCCTTAACTGCCGATTAAAAGTTAACACGATTCGCTTCCCAAAGCTACCGTTTTCCACGTAAGCGCGCGTATATGATGTATAGCAAGGGGAAAGAATAAAGAAGCAAAAAAATCTGAAATAAGTAAATCCATCGTAGATATTGTCAAGGTTCTTTAATTGCATTCCAAAGCCTTCGGAATAATTTTATGGTTAGCAGTGCACAGAAAAGATTCTACTTCGGAAAGACGTATATATACGTCTGGGAAAAGAAACGCTTTGGCTTAGCGTGACGTTTATATACGCCTGGGGCAATTAAGATGTTATAGTCGTATCTTAGTTTTAGCGTCAAATTATAGTATTATTGATTTCAATACATTGTTATTGTATGAGGGGGCGCGATGAAAATTATGATTGAATATTGGGTCGCGAAAGTTCCAACTTTGAGAAGCACTGGCTTACAGTATACACCAGCCTCATTGTTGCCTTGTATTTTAGAGCCATCAGTGTACACTCAAGTCTATTCAGGTTCTCGGTAATGTTCATGCAACATCCAAATTTTTTTCTTTTAATATTGTATCAGGAATGTTTTTCTTCCCCAAGTCATTCTTGTCTAGCTGGTATTTGATATCAATATATTCACTGGAATTAATCATGACTTTTTGAAGTGAAACATATTTGCGCTCGAGAGTGAATGAGAAATTTGCCCAGTTTTGCGTAACAGTGAAAAGCGAAGTATACTCCCTTCCCCCTCGAATAGTCACCATGATGACAGGATAGAGATCTGGGAGAAAAATGGGGAGCGGGGATACCACGTGACTTGAGTCATATGCGTGAAAAAGTTGGATGATTGCTCATTTCCCTAATTGGTCAACTTGCCCACCTTCCTATTGAGGGTCCTTTTCCCCCAGACCCGGGAATATCTATCAACGGTTGTATGAGAGGCAGTGACATTACGGTGTAGACAAAATAGCTTTCGCAGCAAAATCGTGCTTTTTTTAAATATTTTCTTAGATTGTTTGCTACATTGTGATGTTTTCGGTGGCTAATTTGCTTTTTTGACTTTTGTTTGCGTTGAATTATTATATTAATTCCAGTCAGAAGGCGTAAATCAAATGCACAAAGAGGAAAATAGTTTTGTGAAAGAAAGAAAAAAGCAAAACCAGCAGAAAGTCCAGTCAAAAAAGTGACAAAAAACCCCCCAAAAAAACATAAAAATATTGCAAATTGATTAAGGGTTACTGCCAAATCTCCATCAGAGTACATAAGAATATATAGAATATCGAGCGCGGAAAAAAAACCCACTGCAAAATACTCTCTTAATGCTCAGTTTAAGGAAATGGAATGCTATTGAGACTCTTCTAATGACAGTACAGAATAATACGGACTTAGTTAACCACCCCCTGTGCTATTAACTACAGAGTCGTCAACAAATCTAGTGCGTGTTGGAATTGATGCATGTAAGTCAATAATAAATTCTATCTTACATTACAAAGACTATGATTCCCATAGAAATGCTCACAAAGATTTTCAAAAGCGATTCGTTGATAATCATTCAATTGATACGGGCGTTCAATTTATGATATATTATGGTTTAGAGATGATTTGAGAACGTCTATTTTACTGAGCACAAAAATATTTTACAAAATATTTTACCAGGAATTAAGTTAGAATACACATTAAAGCATGCTACAATTGCCGACAAAGTTTAAATAGGAAACATATACAAAATTTATCAAAATATAATGGTTTTGTAAACTCAGAAATTCCAGAACATCTTTTTACTCATTTCGCCACGAATACCTTTCATACAAATTAAGCGATTGAGATATGTACTCGGTCAATTTTGAATATTAGAGTAAATAATCAATGTTCCAACGTCTCAAAAGAAGTTTCACTTCTATTAACGTGGCGTTTCACGCACTATTTTCTAATTATTATTCATTAGTTTATTTTCCTCTATTCCATGTAATAATTTCTCACAAGCAGTCTAATGAAAATAGATGTTTGGACTTCATGGTATATGGTTTTCCTTTCTTCATCCATTGAGCTCTATGCAATTCCTTCATTTAACGAATGTACCAACTGCTTGTAACTTGATTTTGGTAGCAATTGGTGGGGTGGAAGTATAGTTTTGCATACTTGTAACTGGGGAAGTTTTCACCGTTCCTGTGATGATCTGAAGACCTTTGATTTGTGCTTATATGTTTTTTTAGTTATATGTATGTAACTGGTAATAATAAAAAAAATGGAATGTCTTTCTTTAAGAAAGGTATTTAGAAAAGTTGAATCCTCTTTCAGAAACAATATTTTTTATTAATGGAAATGATTTATAAATCTGAATTTAAAGAATTCTTAATATTTATCACAAATAAATGTATGCATTTATTTTTTGTATTTATTCATTTAAAACACATAAGCTGAGTCAAATTAAAACAAAAAAAAAATATAAAAAATAAAAGAATAATCATATATTCTGAAAATAAAAAAATGAAAAATATAAAACACTAATATTATGACACAAACTTAATTTTAAAAAAAAAACATTCATATTTCGTTTTTTTCATTTTCAAAGAACACGCGTAGGACAGAAATATTAATTTCTTTTAACTTGAATTTCAAAGGAAAATGTGTCAAAAATGCATGATTAATATTCGTTCGAAATTGTTCAAAAATGCTTTTCTTTATTACTAATTTATCTTTCTCTTATTTCACTTATAAAATTTAAAATCAACTAAAAGCCCTTTCCATGGTTAGAACCGATCTTTAACAATCCGCTTCCTTTCCCAAATTCTATCTGAAAATTAGCCATCTTGAAAGGATTTTCCACATTGAAAAGTTCTAGAAGGAGATGACAGTTTTAATTTGTCTGAATAATAGCTTAAGTGAAATATTTCGGGAAAGAGGGGATATTTAGATATCCAGGTTCGTTAATATATTTGTTTCAATATAATGAATGGCCTTAGAAAATTGCTGAGTATCGAATAGGTGATTAGAACGGGAATATATAACTGCTCTTTTGAAATGTGTATCTTAGAATTGAAAGGATTTTAAGTACCACCGAAATGATTCAACTTCAAAATTTTGGCAAGGTTAAAGAACGATTTTGATTTTAATGATAACTATTAGATGTTTGCATAAATACAGAAGCGTTCAGTTTTAAAATTTTTATTTTTATTACTTGTTCCATTAGTTAAATGTAATAATATAATGGCCTTTAAGGTATCCGAATACGTTCGGAACCGTGATTTAAAAGAAGCGCATAAACGGATAATTTTCCTGCTATTTAGTGTCACTTAGATTAGAATATATGTATAAAACTATTTTAAAAACATTTTGACCAAAAAATATTATTTAAATACACTATTTTGGCAAAAAATTAACTTAGAATAACCTTTTTTCAAAAGGTTCTCTTTGGGAAAAAATGCTTCTATTATAATAATATTTTGCCTGCATATAGCTCAGACCTCTGTACAAAAGCTCAACTATGGTGTTTGAAAAATTCACATTATTTTCAGAGTTACCACCCAATGAAATAATTATAGGCGTTTTTTTCTTAACATTTCTCCCCTCTGTTGTCGCAAAACATGGATAAACCCACTTCTAAGTTATATATTTCAAAAATTCTAGTTGAGCCTCTATACAGAGGAATGAGCTATGTACAGGGAAAATATTATTATAATCGAAGCATTTTTCACAAAAGGAGAATATTTTGAAAGTGGGTCATTCTATGTTCATTTTTTGTCAAAATAGTGTACTTAAATAATTTTTTATTGTAATATTAGTCTTTAAACAATTTTATATTTATTTTCTAATCTAAGTGACACTAAATATCATAAATATTATCCGTTTATATGCTTTTGCAAAATCACGGTTCCGAATGCGTAGTCGGATACCTTAAGACACATAAGTCTTTAGCAAGAAATATATGATTTAGTAACTTAATTCTATATTATTACTTAATTCTATTCAGCAGAATCGATTAAGGATTACATTTATAATCATTTAATATATTGTACATTTAATATGTTTTTAGTGAATAGATAAAAAAAAAATTCAGCATATTAAACCCACCGAAGTAGTAAAGATGTTCGTTGGTACATAGATGAAGAGAAAAATTTAATAAATTGCATTACCTATTATGTTAAATCCTGCCACAAATGAAATGAAATTTAGGTAATCGAGCATTTTCATGTTGAAAAGTCGAGATAATTATTGCTAAAAAAGACAGACATTTTAGTAAATTCTAGAATTTATTTCGATAGCATGACAGCTATTTAATAGTTACTAGAAAAATATATCAAGTACATTTAACAGCTTCTTTAATGTTAATTTTGAAAAAAATCCCTAAAGACGCTTGTCTAGATTACAGTACGTAATAAAGTGGAAGATGGAATAAATCTTGGATCAGATTGATACGATGGTGGTAGAAAAGCGAACTGGCATTATAAAATGTATTACAATGTGTGCATTTTACTATTCACTTCACACACAGTAATCACTTATCAATAATCATCGCTTTGGGTTATTTATTCTGTAGAAAAAGTTTAATTTTTTAGTCTAGAATCCTCTAGCTAAAATTAAGTCGTTTACATTTAACAGAATTTTAACCCCTTTTAAGGTAAAAATTGATATTTGAAATTATTTTTTAAATTATTTTTCTCCTAATTTTCAATACGATAGAACATCATCACCGCATAGATATATTCCTGTTAATAATACTTTTTTCCATGAAAGCCGACATTATATTCAATAGATCATTGAATACTATAAAGAAATATTTTAATACTATTAAAAGATCATTGAATACTATAAAGAAATATTTTAATACTATCAAAAGATCATTGAATACTATAAAGAAATATTTTAATACTATCAAAAGATCATTGAACACTATCAAGAGATCATTGAATAGTATCAATACTATCGAATTTCTGGAAGTGCCATAGATATACTATAGCAAATAGTAGCAAATTTAATATATAAAATATTAAAAAAAAAATTGACCTCGAAATTTATTAACTTTACTGATAACCTTAATAAAAAGCCCAAGATTAGCAGTTTGTATTTAATTAAAAAAAATTCTCAGGAAATGCTTTGCGAACAATAAATATATTTGAAAAATTACCAATTTGTGAATTATAGACTAATTGATCTGCTTTTATACAATATTCAGAGTAAAATCAGAAAAGTAAGAATTTAAATACTGTAGATATCTATGAAAATGATGCTCAAATTTTCCTAACTTATAATTTCTTTCTCTCTCCTTTTTTATATACGTAAATATATACATATGTATGAATGCATTTCATTAAACAATATTTTTATTTTTCTTTAGAAACAAACTGAGAAACATATCCTTTTTTTTAAACTGCAATACATTCCTATTCTGCTACCGGCTGTTACTGAAGAGAAGAAATAATATTTTATTCAAATTCATTTCACTTTTCCTTAAAATTAAATCTCGAACGGACTATGTACATCGCTACTTAAACTTCTGACATACGAATAAATATTTGAAAACACAAACGTCTTTTTTCCTGAAAATCTAATATAAAGTTTTCTTTACATTAAAAAAAAAAAGTTTCTTTTTAGACATTTTTTTTAATATTTGTTTGACATATTACTCTTTTTCTTCTGAAAGTTATTTCATTGGTAAAGAATGCAGAATTAGAAAGATGGCTAAAATTGAAGTTGAAACTTATTGAGAAATATTTTTTTTTCTGAAGAAGAGGGATAAAATTATTTTTTCAAAAGGAGAAATAAGTTAAGATAAGTTGTGATGCGTGAATCTAATATTATATCTAAAATATCCAAAAGGTGAAAATTCATTTAATATTTAACTCTTTAACTAAATTTTGCTTAAATTATACAGATGTAAGCAGATATAGAACTTTTAAAGTAGCTTACAAATATTATTGCTTAAGTAGTACGAATGGGGACCAATAGATTTTTCCAAACTATTGCTTCGAAAGAAAAATTCATTCTTAATTAGTTTTAATAATAACTCGGTAAAAATTGAGTATTTTTTTTTAAGAATATCAGAAAATAAACAAGTATTTTTATGATAATTGTGGAAGAAAAAATATGAACATTTTAAATGAAAAAAAAACAACTTTATTTTATGAATATGTTAAGATTGGCTTATTTTGCATTTTTTTTTTGGTAAAACTCGTGTTCTTTCGGTAAAACGAAATGGATATTTCTCCTATTTTTTATACAGGAAATTATTGAATACATTTGAGATAATTTTTAAGAAACTGTGTTCACTCTCTCTATATTTTGTTTTTGTAAATTCTTATAAAATAATCCATATGTAAATAGAAATTAAAATTAAATTTTTACTTTCATTGATAACTTCTCTTTAATTTTTGTATTACACATTTTAGGCTGGAAATAAGTTATTAGGCAAGAGATAAAGAATCAGCAGTATATGCGCATATTTATTTTTAAAAAAAATTCAATTCAGATGCATGGATTTTATATAATCCTAACAACAAAAGGACTTCTGGTCTTAAGCCTTCACTTTCCTACTTTGAGCTAAAGTCATAAATTAGAAATCTTTTTAATTGCTGTAACTTCATAAATATAAATAATTTTGATCTTCCAGATTCTAATCACTTTAATTGCGTTTTGACTTATTCCTAGTATTCTTAAAAAACTGCAAAGTCAACATGAATCTGGAAAGTCTCATTTTTTTGATGTTTTCCCATTCTTCCTCATCTAAGTTTTAAACTTTTCGAAGAAGACACATAATGATCTACTTAACCATCAACACAAAAGCTTGGAGATAATGAAATTGTAATTTGAAATTCTAAGAAAAAGTTTGTTTTTATAGAAAACGTTAAAACTGGATAAGTAAGCACAACATAATGCAAATTCTAAAATTATAGAGGAATGTAACAAAGAGTAAGTGAAATAGATCAATGAATTTTATCTGCACTGGAATAAATACAGACTAAGAACTGTAATGTGTGATTAAGTTAACTTTAATGGACTTAACCTTCTCGACGAATGGGAAGAGTTTATATCAGCGTTTCTCAAACTGTGACGCGCCCCCCCTAGGGGGCATGATAACTCTACGATGAGAGCGCGAGCATATTTTAAAAGTCCAAAACAAAAGATTACTTTAAAAAAAATTATTATTTTACTGAAGATAAACAAAATAAATTCTGGCATAATAAAAAATAAAATACGCATTTACACTGATAAAATACACTTATAGTATCAGTACCGCACATTATATTTTACAGTTAATTTAACAATACTAAATATAGAAATATATTAGTAAATAACTATTACCAAATGGGCTTGTCATATATAAAGCTATTTACAAAAATTAAATCTCATCTTGATAATTTATACGGTTTACAATTATTCCCCTAACTGTTGAATCAAAGTTATGCGATTCACTGCAAAACGCTCCTATTTTCCACGTAAGCGCGCGCATGTGTTGTATCGGATGGGAGAAGAGAAAAGGAATGAATAAGCAAATCCTCTGAAATGTGTAATCCTCCGCAACTATTTTAAATGTCTTTTTACTACATTTCAAAGCCTTCGGAATTATTTTATGGCTAGCAGTTCACAGAAAATACATTTCTTCGGAAACACGTATATAAACGTCTGGGCAATTAACGTACTGGTACTGAGACGCTTAAATACACTAAATATACTGTGGCACTAAAGATGTTAAAGTTGCATTGTAGGCTTAGTGTGTAGGCAAAGTGTAGTATTACTATTGTTATTGTATGGAAGGGAGGCGCGATGAAAACTGTGATTAAATATTGAGTGGCAAATATTGAAAGTCAGAAACGCTGATTTATATGGAATAGGACATTAAACTAAACAAAAATATAAACCACTGGCATATATTGTATTAACACTAAGAATTTTGAGAAAAGAAACATACCGCAATTATATACGAAGAATCTTAAAATAGTGTCATGCATAAAAAATGAAAAAAAGTTGTAATTAATCTTAATAGATTAAATAAAGGAATCTAGTGGTCAAGGGAATGGACTCGAGGCGGACATGTCATGAATCCGTGCATAGTACCACTGAAAATCCGAAGAACGACGAAGAACATTATATATGTCGAGGCTCAAAAGACATTCCTTTGGTGTGATGTGGAAGTTAAAAGAGGGGGTGTCAAAACTTAGGTGACGTTCTCATCACTTGACCATGGTTCAAAATTACGACGTCCGTCACTAAAAGCATTTAAATGGCTGAATAGTTCGACGTTAACATTCACTCACTCACTCACTGATTTAAAGAGAGAAATACAGAGACTGATTCTTGTAAATAAAGTGTATGATTGAGGTAAGGGCTGCTTGAATTAAATGTTCTGATGACAAATGCTGCTGAAGTTTTGGAAATTAAATCATAGGTAATTTTTTAAGCATATTTTTCAATATAAGTATGCAGAAAAATATTAGGTTAGTTGCGTTTAATACTAAATTTATGAAGCATTTGTAACAACTGATTTTGTCTTTTATATGTATTTATACCAACATAATATAGGAGAAACGGCCATTCCTCTTAACATTATTTAACAGAATACTAGAGACTGAAAGAAATACAAACAAGGTAAATTTATTTGCATTTTGATTAAATTAATAAAAGTTATTCCACATTTCCTGAAACGAAATGACAAAGAATAAGAAAAAAATGTAAGTCTCACATAATGGTATCTCTCAGACCTTCAGTATTATTACCATGAATAGAAGAGAAACTCTCTCGGAACACCAAAACTAAATTACTCTCATTAGACAAAGAAATCCCATTTCTAGCAGACTCTTGTCACAAATTGCCTTTTGCAATGTAGATCCATGCTTATAAAATTTGCTTTGCCTGAGATGTCTAATTTAAAGGCGTTCCCTAAGGAATTTGTATGTTTAATGCAAGTTAAAGCTTACTAAGTCAAAAAGGGGTTGGAAAAACTATTTTTAGAATTTATTGTGCGCATGAGTTATTATTTTCCTTCAAGGTATCCGACTACTTGCGAAAACTATTTTTAAAAAAATGGAGATTTTTTTGGGGAGGTTTTTAGATTTATTTAGCATATATATATATACAGAAAAAAAAGGCTAAAATTAAGAAGTGAAAAGAAATATTTACTACCAAAATGGGGAAAAAATGGGTAAAAATTCACAAAATATTTCATAAACGGGGCTTGCTCTTTACAAATAGTAAATGAATGAACAAATTCTCAATTTTTCAATTTTGATGTATTACTTTGCAATTCCTTTTGGAAATGACTTTCAGGATAAGAGATATTTTAATTTTTGCAAAATCTAGAGCACACTTTATCTTAGTTATTATATGAAATTGTGATTATATTTACATAAATAACTGTAACAAAGTCTCCCATTCGGTATAGTGTTTAGTGAATTTGACTGATGTGCTGCATGACCTGGGTTTGAATCCCGGAGAAATCATGGATGTTTGTAAATGTGTATATTGCCTTCGTGGCATGGTGATACTTTAAATAGCCGTCGAGCCGCAAACCCGCTTGTGAGGTTGGTGGAAGGGGAAGAAAGGTGGGAGGCCTTTGACCACCCAAGGGTGTTCTCCCTCAAAACTGGGGTGAATAAATCATTCTGTCACCATGGTGCTCAAGGCTACGGCCAACGACAGGCGTCACTTACCCCTTTACCATGATGAATTTCATGGGCCTTGATCTAGCCTTTGCCGATGAGATGGCATTAGTAACAACAACAACTGTAAATTGTGCAATAAAATAGTGAGAGATTGATAAATCTGAATGTTAAAACACTTCTACTGTGTGTTATACAGAAGATACACAAAAAAATTCATTAAATTATTTAAAAGTTTTTTTGAGCAATTCCTGTCTCCGTTTGAGCATTTCAGAAAAAAAAAACACATTTCGAGTAAAACACATTTTAAAGTTTGACATCTTAAGTCAGGCTATGACATCTGCTTTTACTAAAACACTTATAGTTTTTTTTTTCCAGTGAATAGAAAAGAAAACACGGTATTTTTATAAAGCTAATAAAATGGCCTATAAAGTAAAATCATGAAAAAATCATGATTTTAGGGTAGGCAGATTCCTTTTATGTTTTGTTTTTGGAAAATCATTCACTGAAGTACTAAGTTTATATTTTTGCTGTTTCTATCCTGAAATTTCCTCAAAACGTTGACAAGTAAGTATTACCTGAAAGTAATCAGTGAGTTTTGTGGTAAAAATTTATTGTTCCAATCCTAATCTTGAGTAGCCTTTAGCCACCTTTTAAGGTATCCGACTACTTTCGGAACCGTGATTTTAAAAAGTCACATAAATGGGTAATTTTCAAGATGTTTAGTGTCACTTAAATACATGTTTACAATTGTTTTAAGGACATTTTGACAAAAAAAATTATTTAAATACAATATTTCGGCAAAAAATTAACATAGAATAAAACTTTTTTCAAAATCTTCTCCTTTTGTGAAAAAGGCTTTTTTTATAATATTTTTCCTGTATATAGCTCAGACTCCTCTACAGAGGCTCAACTATGATTTTTGAAACATTCACATTATTTTCAGAGTTACAACCCATTGAAATAATGATCGGCGTTTCTTTCTTAAAATTTCTCACCTTAGTTATCGTAAAAAATGAATAAACCCACTTCTAAGTTATATATTTCAAAAATTCTAGTTGAGCCTCTGTAGAGAGGTTTGCGCTTTATACAGGCAAAATATTATTATAATAGAAACATTTTTCACAAAAGGAGACTATTTTGAAAATGGTTCATTCGATGTTCATTTTTGGTCAAAATAGTGTAAAATCATTTTTTATTGTAATACTTTTGTTAAAACCATTTTATATACATTTTCTAATCTAAGTGACACTAAATATTATAAATATTATCCATTTATACCCTTTCTCAAAGTAACGGTTCCGAAAGTAGTCGGATACCTTAAAATGAATTATAAATATTTAAAGGTATTTTTTTAACAGGCTTAAAAAAATCCTTCTAGTCCTTAAAATCACATGGCGCTTTTTCTTGGCTGCTATATTAGAAAGAGTCATCCTCCATAAATTGAAAAAAAAAATATCTTATGACAAGGGGGTATTTATTAGTTGTCTTTACTCTTATAAGGTATTCGATGGATCAAATGGTCTGAAAACATTATCTTCAAACGCATCATTTAGTAAGATGTCCTTAATGGAGGTTGGGAAACACTTACATAGGAAATGAATACGAATAACGACAACTTACAAAAAGGCCAGCATCCACATTTTAAAAGTACTAGAAAATTGCACTACTATATTGTTATTGTAATGTAATGTGTTTGGATGCATGCTATTATTATGATGTGTTTTGTTATGTCATATGCTATTATTTCTATTTCACAAGTAATAAATGTTACGTGTTTTTGTGGTAATGCAATTTTTTTTGTTCCATCTTATTGTAATGTTATTCATTTTGTTGGATGTCCTGGTTATATATAACGTTCATTGTAATACACAACCTAATATTACGTTATATGCTACTATTCCAATGCAATTTGCACAATGCTACATATTATTGCATTCAAAAACATTGTTTATCAAAGCATAAGTTTTTGCTTTTTGTATCGTACTATATATTAATATGTTTACAATATTCTTTGAAAAAAAATTCATGCACTGAGAAAGAAGGGTTACCCATGCATTAGAACAAGTAAAATATGTTTGCTGTTTGCACAGGAAATTTTGCATTTAAAATTTATCAACAATGTTACTGGTGGTACAAAGAGAAATATATCATGCGAAGGGATAAATTTATTTATTATTTTCTCTTTAGAGCACATGCACTGATACGATATAGCTAAAACCTTTTAATAACTATTTCTGCATATCGGTTTCAAATGGGGTTGTTATTCGAATACTGGATGCAGGCACCGACTTTGTGGTGTGGGAAATGTTACACTGGCTGTTTATATTACGGATGATGCAAACAAGATGACTTCTAGTCATAATTCACAAGTATAAAACTCCTTTTAATTCTTTACAATTAACATAGAGTTATCTCAAACGAATAATGCAAAACAATGTTAGTCTGGGAGAAATCGCGCAGACGATAGTAGCATTAGTGGTCGCACGGCATGACGGAGTAGGCCGAATCATTTTTCTTTTTAAAATATTTTTATTGCATATGATAAAAATCGTAATCCCAGTGAATAACTTAATTAAGATAAAGTATACTTACATCATTTTAAGGAATTTTCAATTTTTTTTTTTTTTTTTTTGATAATTTGAAAAAAATATCAAATTGAACTAAAATGTTTCAAATGCGCGCAATTTTAATGAAGGACACAAATCACAGATACTTTTCAATAACGTTACAGGAATGGTATTTACAAGCAAAACTCTAAGGTTTTGTTCAAGTTATTGTAGTTTTATTGTCGTTTGATTTTCGATAAATGGCCTGTTGGATTTTTTCTTGCTTGTGTCTTTTTGAGAGGGTGAAGCATGTCTTGTATACTTTTGTCTTTATATCTTTCTTGATGGATTTTCTTAGGCAGCATTTGAAAATTTTTCTTTCAACTCAAACGTTCCATGCTAATTGCTTTTCTGAAATTTACTTTCGCTATCATTATTAATACCCCTTGTTGGGTATTCCTTCCCTTGATTGTTCAGTTTCAACTTCATTGAATAGAGGTCGCAGATGCCTATTTCTTTTTTTATATATATTTTGTACATTTATATTTATAAACCGCATTGAGTCGAACAAAACACCAATCAAAACCACTAACTTGTTCACAGGAGAAAAATGTTGACTGTTCATATAAAATAGTTTAGAACGACAGTAGTCGCGTGAAAACTCAGTCACCCCATTGACAAAATTCATTAATGACCAACGATGGAGCAAAGCTCCTTATTGTTTCATACAGAAAAGAAAAATCCAATTTTTTTTCCTGTATTACAGAACAGATCTTTTAACAGATATTTTAATTGAAACATATATTTTTTTTATGAAGAATGATTTTAACCCTTCGCGGGCAGTGGCTACTAGGTTTAGCCAAATATTAAAAATTTTTCACCAAGCTGGTGGTGGATATTTAGTTTATCCACATGCGTTAATTGAAGCTAAAACTCATTAAAAATTAGTACAGATGGCAGCTCGAAAACTCTTTTTGCATTTCATGTCCTCTGATAGGTAGTTTAAAACAGTTTTTCTCGGTGTAAATCTACAAATTGTATTTTTATTGTTATAAATAAAATTTCTGATCTTTGAAAAAAAATTCGACTTGTTTTAGGTATACTTTTCTCTCATCTGAATGAATAAAGCAAACGTGGAATTACAAAAGAAAAAAAGTTTATTTTGGTGTTTGGAAAGCTTTTATATGCGGATAGAGGCTCTATCCACTGCCCACATAGAACGGAAAAATGACCTTGAAATTTTTGCTCTTCCTCCACTTCAGAGTGTCACAACAGAAGGTGATTTGTTCAGGAGATGATCCCTTTGCAATACCCGAAAAGACGTTCATCGCTCTCATTCGATGTGTAAATCCTGCAACGTACAGCTATGCCTTCCAGCAAACGGTCCTACTTTCTTTGAAAAGTTCCACAGTAAATTGATCATCAAATTTGTGAAATAACTAATTTAAATCCTCAAAAACGTTACTTTGTTTCTAACTTTTTTATAATAAAATTAAATAAAATATAAAATGTGGATATATACAATTTTCAATGGATATTTTATTAAGTATTCTACTAAGTAGAATGATTCTATTATTATTTAATTACACTTATACTTTATTTTTAATAGTTACTGAAATATTTATTAGCATAAATATTAATTTTTCAAAAAAAAGTTTATTGTAATATGATTCATTATTTCTGTCCTGAAAAGTATGGTAAATATCTTAAATGAGTAGGGGGCTATAACGTCTGGTCACCATCAGGAAAAAAATCCTTGATGAGATATTTTTTGTGACTAAATAATGTTTATAGAGGATGAGAACATTACATTTATCAAGTACATTATCACAGAAAAGTGTATTTTACTTCTGTGCCCGTTAAAGGGTTAAATAACGTTTTCCTTACAAATACTAAAAAGACTATAAATGGCATATTTTAGTCAAGAACACTAAAAATTATGATTTATTTTGACGAAGAGACATTATACATGCTTAGTCTTTATTGAAAAATGGGTACTTATGCAGTATCATAACAATGCCAACGTTCATTATAACTCCCCAAGCTGGTAACTCCTATTTCGATTGTATCGTATTCTCTGAACTGGCAATCATGTGCTTCATTTCATGTAATGTCGCCAACACGTTGAAACAGTACGTTATTACCGAAAAATGTTGTAAGGAATTCATCAACATTGATTTCAATGTTCTGTATCGATGGTGGATTGAAAATATTGTATTAAAATATTATGTAGATAATTTTGAATAAAAATGTAGTACATATTCACCCAATCAATACGAAAATAATCTTCATAATATTACAAGACGATATTTCAGTTCCAATATCATTCCATTTTAATATCAATGAAAATTATAGGGATTATTTTAACTTTCTCAAGTAATAAAAGAGAACATCTTCAAACATGACATTTAACTTGTTGACGTCTGCGTAATGACGACTGCGAGTATGACGCTTGCCAGTATGGCGCATGCGTGAAGACGCTTGCGTGCGCCACCTGCCAGCCGGATGGTATATTCGGAGAAGTTGAAGGATTTTCGGCATTACTGACGTAGGTAATAACTGCTATCACATCGAAACCCACAATAACTTATGTTACTTTTTGTTAAGTTTTTTATTAAAATTTTAGTCTAAAGACTGGTCCGTCAAATTATTTAAACTCGTGGCACTCACAAACAACTTATACTGTAAAAATATTTCATAATTATTGTGTTCAATAACCACGAATCTTTTCGTTGAGTGAGTAACTACTACATATTTTGAACTAAGCAATGCCCATTATGAACTCTGGATCTAGTAATTAAAAATTAATGTTAAAGTAGTGAATATTTCTATTGTTCTTTCGAAACTACAATCTTCTTAAAATAATAATATAACAAGCTTAATAAATTAAAATGTTCAGATGAAGCATTTATCTAAAAAAGTACTCGTCTCTTGTATCATATTCTGAAAATAATTATCAGCAGTTTGAAAAAAAGATTTTTGAAAGCTTAAAAAAACTATATACTCTCTCACTCGGCTTTTTTAATACATAAAACTCATCTCTGGGTAAATAGAACATTTTTCATCTTGTCAAGGGGTTGAGTTTATAATTTTTTTCTCTTTTCAGGAATTCTTTGTAAAATATGGATGTGTCAGTAGTTCGGAAAGCGGCTTTTGTAAACGTACCATTTGTTAAAATGCAGTTGGTGAAGACTAGATAACATATACTTATGAACGATGTAGTCAACAAGAAGGTAATACATAATTGTATACATTTTTCCCTGAACACTTGTATTAATTTCTTTAAATTTTAACCCTTTCACAAGAAATAAATTAATTACTCTAGTTTTTTAAAGTAAACGAATAAACATCTTAAGTAAACTAAACTTGTATTGATAAAGAGATGTAATTCAGAACAATATCATCTAATTTACAAAAATATTATTGGATGGAACATTTTTTGAGATTTTAATTTATGTTTCATTTTAAGCTTTTAAACAATTTCAGAACATGAAAAGTCATAAAATATTACAAAAGTTTCACGTTTTCTTACATTGGAATACAACTATTACATTTTCAAAGCTATTTTACTAATAATAATTTCCGAACTATCCATTATATTTCAAAGAATTTCGCTCAGAATGTTTTTTAAAAAGGTAGAAAGTTTGCTATTTATAAAAGTGGATTATCCTAAATTAATGTTAAACAAGTTCTTTTCAGCAGCAGTGTTTATAATAAAGTGGTATTCATCTCTTCATGATTTCTAAAATTTTAATTTTCTACTTTAATACTACTATTGAAATCATTTATACTATACATATGAATGAGACTGATTATACATATAATATAATTGAAATATATATATATATATATATATATATATATATGAATCAGACTGACTATACATATAATATAATTGAAATATATATATATATATAATAGCATGACTTGGAGTACTTTAAAGTTGACGTGTTTATGATTGATATAACCGATGAAAAACGCAGTCCCACAAAAACACACACATATTTATCATATGGTAGTTTATTCCAAGGATTCAATAAATCGTTCTGTACCTGAAGCCATGACTAGACCGGAGTCCCATTATAAGCGTCGATCATGAAAGAGAGCCGTCCGTCCACGTGGTTGGAGAAAGTCAGCTTGGAAGTCGAAGTTCTAAGTAGTTATGCGTGAGGTGGGTTGAGTTGTACTGGACAGGAAGTTTACCCCAACTGACATATAATCATCTGGATTCATCATATATATACACATTGCACCAAAAATTAGAGAAGCACTTGGATTTAACGAAATTAAGCAAATATTTCTTCTGATATAACTAAGGTAAAACAAAACATTTATTCTCTAAAGTAGGCTATTGTCTATGTACTCAACCATTTTTTTCAGCCGGGCCACATACATATGTTAGGTTTTTTACGCGGGCTGAAACATAAATGGAGGAGGAAGGTAGAGAATTGCTTTAAGACCAAGATAACAAAGCAAATTTAAAATGTGTAAAATTTATCAAAATATTAAGACTCCTATTTTGCTTTATTTATTATTATTATTTTTTTCACAAAATTTTTCTAAATAGGTAGCATTTAAGAATCACACCTTCACAATTCCTGCATCAGTAAACGGTTTCATATAATTACCAATAATATAACAAATTTCATAGATGGCCCTTGTTGCCACTGTGACATTCCCACTAACAAAATATTTTTTTGGTATTGTAAAGGTTATTCAAGAAGGCCTATTGATCACCTCTTGAAATAAATCTTTAAGGAAAAGTGTCATTGAATGATTCCTGTTCATTGGAATTTTTTTAATGCTGCAATTTTGAGACAAATCGAACTTTTACTGATCTATGTTTTTTTTTTCACTACAGAATAGTCAAATTCCCAATCGTCTGGATACAACCTATTTTCTTCCAATATTTTTCGCTTGCAAGATACGAAAGACAGTTAGAAATTAGTTCCAATCATAAAATGGTCACTACTCCACTGTTGTCTATTATCACTAATCAGAAAAAAAAAATATATCAATTCGCACCCATACGCGACATCGACAGCAAAAATAAAAATTCATATATTTGCTTTCTTAACAAATTATTTCCCAACAATTTTTTTCATAAATAAATGAATTTTTCAGATCAATGGACCATGACCGGATCACTGAAAAAGGCCCAGTGGGCCGCATGTGGCCCGCGGGCCGCAGGTTGAGTATCGCTGGTCTAAAGTGTAGAAGAAAACAGAAAAAAAAATTCATATGCAAATCAGTGCATATGTGGTCAAGAACCAAAAAAAGGAAATAAATGGTGAAATCGTGATTTCGTAGAATATGTTGTTCTACATTATCTCAGGGATTACATTCAACTTTTCGGGATTAATACAACTTTATTTTGAAAAAAAAATGGCTGGAAAATGTCTCGGCAAGATTTACTGTAATCTATGGATTTTGTATTTTCGAGATACTGCAAACCGGGGAAACACAAAGAACTGTAGTGGAGCTGCTTGATGTGCAATAGAGTGTCATTCCAAGATTGTGGAATTGATTCTACGAAACAGGACATGCTCCTTATCGGCCAAGACAAGATCGTACACGCACTACCACAGGAAATAATGTCCGAAATATCCCGTTATCCCCTTCCATCTCGCTCCCGTCAAAATCACAAGGTGAAATTTCCCTCTCTATTTCTCGGGCCCATGATACTTGCGGGATGGAGTGTTCAAAAGTAACGAGCTAAAAAGATTAAGGTATCCGACAACGTTCGGAAGGGTGATTTTGTAAAAGCGTATAAATGGATAATATTTATGATATTTAATGTCACTTAGATTAGAAAATGTATATAAAACTGTTTTAAGGATATTATCACAATAAAAAATTATTTAAGTACACTATTTTGACAAAAAATGAACATAGAATGACCCATTTTCAAAATATTCTACTTTTGTGAAAAATGCTTCTATTATAACAATATTTTGCCTGCAAATAGTTCAGATCTCTGTACAGAGGCTCAACTAGAATTTTTGAAATATGTAACTTAAAAGTGGATTTATCCATGTTTTACGATAACAGAGGAAATTTTAAGAAAGAAACGTCGATAATTATTTCAAATGATTGTAACTCTGGAAATAATGTGAATTTTTCAAAACTCATGATTGAGCCTTTGTAGAGATGTCTGCACTATATACAGACAAAATATTATTATAATATAAGTATTTTTCACAAAAGGAGTACATTTTGAAAAAGGTTATTTTAAGTTAATTTTTTTCGCCGAAACATTGTATTTAAATAATTTTTATTTTTCAAAAAGTCCTTAAAATAATTTTATACATGTATTCTAATCTAAGTGACAATAAATATTACGAAAATTATCCATTTATACGCTTTTTTAAAATTACGGTTCCGAACGCATTCGAATACCTTAAAGCTATCTTTTTCTTATGCCCTAAATAATGTTTTGTTTCTTACCAGATGGCAGAACCAGATAATATGTAACGTGTTCAGAGATAGTTATTTTATTTTAAACTAGATGTTAGTACAATCAAACATACATATATTAGCAATATGTTTTTGTAACCTCTTCGTTACTTAGTTCCATTCATCGTGAATACGTGTGGGTTGTACGTTCTGTGATAAATAGATATTTTTTTAATATTGCATTCATTATTTAGTTAGCTTGGAAGCGAATATAGGATTCTAATTTAAATATCAAGATATCTGAGAGTGATTCTGAAATAACTGATTGTATTGAAAGTTCGTTTTAGCGATCGTGAGAGCAGTAATGATGGATGTATACTGTTACCTCTGATATTGGCCTTTTTATCTTATGCTTTAAAATTTATCTCATACAAAAATTACCAATGTGTTTTTACATTGCATATAGTGAAATAAAATTCTCCTTTAATGTTTAAAACACATGTTTTATTTTAATTTTTTTTCTTTGCTGGAAAACCAACATTCAGACTTAATAACCCTAAATGTAGGCTTCTCTTAAAAATTATTTTTTTGTATTTCAGGCTAAAAATTTACCTAAAATTTATAAATAAATACATATATTTAACTTTCACTTAGTGTTATATTATTTTTTGAACAAAAAAAATAAGTACTTTTATAACCGTTTTCTCCAAAATTACCCGAAGGTTAAGGGCTCGTCATGACCAAACAACAAATGCGAAGTAGGTTCAAAGATAGTTTCCTTTGGCAACAGGATGAAGAATCCCTAGCCAAAAAGTCCAAAATTGGCTTCATGTTGGTAGTCCGTATGTACGGAGGAAAATTTGTTGATTCTGTTGAGAGCAAGAAACCTTGCTGGACTTCGAGATTGGATGCAAAGTGATTTGAGTCAAGTTCTGTTTCCTGTCGAATCCAGATTCAGTACGACATTTTCAACTTGAGAAGTCAGCTTGATGAGTAAATCAAATGGAAAAAAGGAAAAGAATTAAGCATCCTTACTGAACGTTAAGAATTCCTGTTAGAAATTATTGATTAATGCAGAAAATAAAATTAACAAAATTTTGTATCTATCTGTGCGTGAGTTGCATTTGATGTTTATTCTACCTGAGTGTTTATGGAAGTCTGTATGAGTGTGTGTGCCTGGTTTTTCATAGCTCTTAAAATATTAATAATCAAGCGTATGAATCTAAAATGGGGGGGGGGGAGGATTTTAAGTTTTCTGATAAAACATTCATTTTTCCACCCCCCTCCAGTAAAGGTTATGCTTTCGTACATCATCTGTAAGAATAATTATCACGGAGCCAGAGAAACTTTCAAGAAGTTCTTTTCAAAACTTCTCTGTTTTTCTGCAACGTGAATACAGAGTTTGGCACATAATATAAAAAATTCATCTTCGGGAAAATTGAAGGACATTTTTCATCTTGTCAAGAGGATGGTTATTATTTTTTTGTTCTTCCGGTTGTTCGATGGATGGAAGTGTCGGCGGTGTGGAGACCATTTTCTGTAAATAGATCATTTATTCAGAAGTCGATGATGGAGGTAGGAAAACAAATACTAAACAATGAAGTAAGCTTTCAAAACCGTTGACATGTAAACAAAAAGAAAAAAAAATCTCAAAGCTGTTCAATTTTACAGTAGTTCAATTTTTTGCAGTGTAGCATAAATGGTATATCATGACCCAGATTTTAAAAATCTTAGAATTTGTTTACTTATGATAAAAACAAAGCATTAACTTAACACCACTATTTTCAAAAGCACATTTGCAGTTGAATATCATTAAAAACCACTATTGAACCTGGAATATAATAAAAACATTGTGCATTTGCTAATTTTACCACAAATATTTCAACCAAGTTAGAGAGGTAGACAATAATACTGATTTAATTCATGAAGATTTAACTTGAAAATTTCTTGATTTCCTTTTGTTATCATTTTCATTTTGTAAATTTCTGTATCATTTTCCGATCATTTAAATTGTGTTAGTGATCTCGCAGACCCTTCCATAGATAGTTAAGTTAAATTGTAAAGTTACCTGAAATTAATTTAAGTTTCTAGTTTAAGGTGGTGTAGCACGTCTATAGGAGCCAATGTTAAATTGCATTGGTTTATGTACCTTTTTCTCAGAAACTGCTTATCTCTCATGGTTAATTTATTTTACATAACGTTATATGTGTACTATCAATAATATATTAACGAAGAGTTTTGTTTTTTTGATAAAAAATAAATTAATCATGATTTTTTAAAAAATATCAAATTTTGCCCCCTAAAAATCAAGTTTAAAAAGTCATATCTAAAAACGTTGGCTAATTAATTCCCTCAATTAAAATGCGTAAACAGATTAAATGTCTGATCACTGAAAACTTAAGGATTATGTGATAAATAATATATGATAAAGCGAAAAATATTACATATTGAGAAAACAGCGTTTAGAGTGAAAATTTGTAATTTTTTGAATATTTACTTTTTTTAGTACTTTCCAGGAACATATGAAGCATCTTTGTATATTCTCTGCTTACACAAAGACTGTTACAATTTTTTTTAGTATTATTTACAATTTTCCCCTTATTTGGGATCTCAAGATGCTTTTGTTGGGCTGCACGAATCCTACGTGTATCTAGTTTCTTGAAGCATGGCACGCGCAGTTATAACTTGGTTCAATATCACAATGTTTTAAGATCATTAATCTTGCTACATGACTCATATTGTACTATTTAATAGCCATATTTACCCATAATTTCAGAGTTTTTTAATTCCTCAAATGTAGATCTTGGAATCAATGACCATAAGGAGTTATTAAGATACTCAGTTGGGTTCTGAGTCTTTTCATGTAAACATTTTCTTAATAACATAGGATCACCTAGATCTCCAAAAATTGGCTTCATTTAATTCATTATGGTATATAGAACCTGTGTATGTATTGATGATCAAAGTGCATTTCGTTACATTCAGCTTCTGCTTTTTGAAACTTGCATCAGGCATTTATACCCGCAGGGAACAGTCCATTTTGAGGGCTCTCATTTGAAGACAGAAGATGAAATTTAACATCCCAAAAAGCAGTTTTCATGCTGTGTAGATCATTGATATTATTTCTAATAACCATACCATGATATCTTTGAATTTTTGATATTAAAATGTTAGTGAGTCAGTTGCGACCCCTGGATATTTTTCCGTCACTTAATTTTTAACCCCTCTGTTTCGCTTTTAGGATGCAAAAGACGTATACCCATACACTTTTAGAGAGATAAGCCCAATGCGCTTATTAGAAACTTAGGCAAGGGGAAACACAGGTGCTCCTAGATTGATTGAATATTAACGTCGCACTGTTCAGCTACACGAGGGCTTTTGGCGACGGACCACGTAATTTTGAACCATGGTCAAGTGACGTGAACGACACCTGAGCTGGCACCCCCTCTCCTAACTACCACACCACACCAACGGGAGGACGTTTCAGCTCTCGACATATTTAACGTGCATCGCTGCCCTACACGGCAGGTCCTTAGTGGTACTGGGCTCGAACTCGTGACAAGGCAAGCCATGGTCCGATACCTATGCCACTCGGCTACCGCGGCACACACAGGTGCTCCTAGCAGAGCTCATTTGATGCACTTCAAGGAGTAGCTTCATTTAAAAAATAAAAATGCATTTAATTATTGTATTTTTTCATATAATATATCATTTTAATCAAAAAATGTTCGAACTTTTGAAAAATATAAAAAAAACGAAAATTGATAGTTTTTCGAAAATTTATGTGCCAGATCTTCCTAATATATGATGCACTTGTTAATGTATTTCGAAGAGAACAAAACTATTATGTGTTTCCCTATTACCAAAAACGAAAAGCTGTTTAAGACAGTGCTTCTCAAACTGTGGGGCACGCCTCCTAGGGGGGCGTGATAACAATAGGAGGGGAGCGCGAGCTTATTGAAAAGTCAAAAACAAAAGATTATTTTAAAACATTATTAATTTACTGAACATAAACAAACATAATACATGCCGACACAATGAGAAATAAAATACACATTTACACTGATATAATACACTTATAAATGTATAAGTACTGCTCAGTGTATTTTATAATTAATTTAACTACACGAAGTTAAGCACACGTTTAAAAATTACCTTTGAACCCGTGGGCTTATTATATATAAAACTATATACAAACATCAACACTTTTCTTGATATAATTTGTACAGTTTATAATTAATCTCTTAAATGCCGATTCAATGTTTTGCAATTCGCTTCCCAATGCCACCATTTTCCACGTAGGCGAGCATAAGTGATGTATGGGGGGATATAAATAAGGAAATCTAATGAAATAAGGGAATCCTTCGCAATCACTCTCATGGTCCATTTATTACATTCCAAAGCAATTTATGAATTTTAAGCAATTATAATTTTATAGATAGCAGTGAACAGGAAATATCATATTTCGAAAAGACGTATATGTACGCCCGGGGAAATTTACGCACTGGCTGAGAAAGACGTTTACATACACCGGCAGTGGAGAAGTTAAAGTTGTATTGTAGTTTTAGCCTCGAAGTATCGTATTATTGAATTCATTATATTGTTATTGTATGGAGGAGGGCGCGAGGAAAATTGTGATTGAATATTGGGTCACAAGTATTAAAAGTTTGTGAAGCAGTGGTTTAAGACCATGCCCTATTTTCCATAAATTTACTGTACATACTACTTAACTATTACATTATTCAAACTCTTAAATTTTAAGGTATTGCAGACAGTCAATTAAGAAACCATTTTTTTTCCAGTTTGACTGAAAACTTTTGTTCAGCTTATTCTTGAAAAATATAAGTATATTCAAAATTTTTGTAAGTAACAAAGTATTCTATTAATTTTTCTTATCTACAAAAAATTATATACGTACGTTCCAATGTTGAAAACTGCAACGTTTTCAATTAATGCTGATTAGGATATTGTTGCTCGTATTAAACCATTTCATGGATAATATATATATATATATATATATATATATATATATATACAAAACAGCTATAACCATAAATAGAAATATAACTAGACAGTATATAAGAAATATTAGCCACAGTTATGCAATAGCAAAGTCTAAGGCTTAAAAACCAAGAATGCAGGTTTAAACATTTTTTCAAAGCCAATCAACCTTTAAATGTAATTTGCCTATTCAACTAGACTATAGGGAAAAGAGAAAGTACAATAAATATGTCCTTATTAGAAGATAAATACGCTGATGTGTATTATTAAATATTGAAGTAACATTAAAATAAATAAACACACTCCCACAGCACATTGCTGTGTTAGCTTTCCTGCAAATACGTCCATTTATAAATACATACATGTATATATATATATATATATATATATATATATATATATATATATATATTTATACATACAATTATACATTATTTGTATGTATATGTATATCACGGTTATACACATTAGATACGGAAACAATTCTAATTTAAAAGGAATTACCAAACAATTTTAGCATGTCTCTTTACCAAGGCAGTTGACAAAAAGATTTGAAAGAATTCATTAAACAGAAAGCTGTTCAACACACACACAGCATTAAATCATTAGAAAGTAACTTTGTGTAAAAATGAAACTTGGTAAATTTTTATTTTAAAATAAAATAGAGGTTAAAAATTAAACACATAAATAAAGCATTCACATTTCAACTTGACTCGAAGTGTCTCATTTCATTTCTGTCAACATGTATCTCATCTCTCTTTCGAAATGGAAAATAAATATAGAAATCTTTCTCCTAATTGGAAATAATACTCATTAATTTTATGCCTTTTGCTGTCAAAAGCGTTTAGAAAAGTAGTGATTTGTAAGGGGGATTTTCGGAAAAGCGGAACTTTTGGAGAGATGACAGCAATAATTTGTCTGAATTAAAACTTAAATTATATATATCAGGAAAGAAGGGATCAAAGACCGTTAATGTATTTAATTTCAAATTAATGAATTGTCAACTTTTCAGATCTGCAGAGTATCGAATAAATGATTAGCAGTGGAAATGAGATGGTCTTTTGAAAAGTATAATTTGGAGTTAAAAGATTTTTAAGTAGTTTCGAAACGATTTAGTTGAAAGTTTAGATCGAAGCTTTGCAGACACCCCATTCTTAATGATGGTTGTTATACTTCAGAATAAGAATTGGAAAATATGGAACATTGAAATTTAAATTGAAATTCACCGATCTATCGATTATCTCTAATGGTGTTCAATTGAATGTGTGGATAGAAAGGATATCGTGTTTGATAAATTCGATATATTAAGTAACACAGTTATGATGAAAATTCAAATATTGTTTAACTGTTATACAAGTTTTTATACATTGGTATTTGTATACAATGGGATAATTACTAAAGAAATTTAATTCATTTAAATATGGCAGCATTTGCTTAAATGTGTTTCTATCTATAAATATGCATGTTTATATAACTTAAATTTTATTCACAAATGAACACATATATACATTTGAGGAAAAGGTATAAGCAAAACAATTCTACTTTGACATTAAAACCATGCAATTCTAGAAAATTACTTTCCAGGACAATAAAATCAAAAAAATTCAGAAAGGTGGCTAATTGGGAAATTCGAACATAATGTCAAATTTGACGCGAGGGCGCACAGAACTCGTTGGGTTAGCATACAGAGCGTGAAGGAACTTGAAATAGAGGAACGACAGTTTTCCAAACATTAAATTTGTGTTTTATGCATTTGTAAGTGACATTGTACAATCAATATAGCTGCTACAAATCCTCATGTTTCCTGCAGATGTAGAATGATTGATGAATATGGGGAATGTGTGGCATATGGGGACAAGGGCTGCTCAAGTATTTAAAATTTCTGAAGTGTAGACCATCTTGACAAACCTAAAAGAGACAGGTACAGCTGAATAAGATTGGTGGTGAACTAAAGAAAACAATAGTAAGTAAGGATCAATGTAACATAGGGCAGAGAAAGGAGATGGATATAATTTAATGGACATCATCAGTTAACAGTTCCGCAGGATAAGGGGATGATAGATGTCAAGACTTGTTGTGACGAGAAAATTTCATCGGTGGAATTTTTAGAGTGGTCTCCCCAAACTCATGAATCAGACTACTCATCAGTGAAGTCATGTTCTCTTTACATCTCTAAGAATCATTTAAATCTAATAAATGGTTTAAAATGCAATTTGATAGGCAGATGTGGACAGGTAGCGACACACTTCCATTTACTAGCATTGAGGAAATAAACCTTTAAAATATTCTGGATAGCTGGTGATGAAGTGTATTGAAGCAAATGGACGGATGGACTCTGTTCCTTTTTTGGCAGAGGTTCGATTGTCAGAGTTCGTAAATATGACGAATGTTTCGTCCCTAAATGTTTTTATTTCAAAAACCTTTAGGTGAGGACTTTTTGTTATGTTCGACAGCATACAACTACATTAGTCCCATACAATTCATACCCATATTGGACTTGGTGAGGTAAATCCCCTCCCAAATCTATTTATTTTTATTTTTAAAACTGACTTTTTGAGATTTTACATTTTATTACTATGACTCCTTTTATGAAACTTTTTAACGGTTTTATACTTTTAATGCTTAAACACGCGTTTGGTGCAGCTTAGCCAAAATTGGCTCTTGCACCATTAAAACCCACAATCATTCACTCACTCATCCATTAATTTCAGGAACTACTAGTTAGAGAAGATATTCGTAGATTGTATTGGTCAGTATATTCAGCCCTAATTTCAATCTCATTGAAAATTTATGAAATGTTTTGTGGCCAGTGGCACAAACGTATGAAATTTCTTACGAACGATAAGCAGCTGACACAAATGTTCATTGAGAAATGATCAGTCTTATACCAAGAACGCATCGATAATTTTGGCTTTAAATATAAGTTCTCATGTTTCTATTACATTTAGAGGACATGATAATTTTACAAAATATCTTTAACTTGCTACTTGTCTCTGCTCCAGACAGTATCATTTTTGTCAACGCCATTTGTTCAATAAATCATTTTTCTGTCGTGCTCTATGCTGCATACGTCATGTTATTTTTTTTTTTTTTTGCTACTATTCGTTGTTTATTATTTAAGTAATTTGTGCCTGTGTACCATGAATTAATTCTCCCCCTTTTGACTTTTAAGAAAATCATAGCATTTTCCATTGTTATAAAATATTAAATAAAAAAAAAGATATATATCATTGTGTCCAGCTTGCATTTCCTGAGTTTCTTTTCTTTAAAGATATTCAATGAAATTAGTAAATGCTAAGAAAAACAGATTTTCATCAAATCTGTAAATTGTTATTAATTTATATTTAAAGTACTTGAGTGTGAAAGCAGGTAAAAGGAAAAAACAAATAAACAATACTAAAGTTTCATTATTTTTCCATTTTTTTGGATTTCTCAGAATAATTTTATTTCAAAACAGTTGATAAATAAGAATCATTATAAAAAAAAAAAAAAATTAACTAATAGAAACCATTATTTTTTTACCTTTTGATATGATTGTGAGTTACTTATCATGTAATGTGGAATACCTTCTGCATTGAATTCCTATTACAAATATTCGTTACAATTTTTTTCCTAGTCAAACATTCTCAAGATACACTGTACTCAACTTTTTCTTGTCAATATCAATTTCATAAGCCTAGGCAACAAAATTTTAATTAAAAAACTACTAACACAGCAACACAATAAAAATACTCTCTTAAAACTTCGTCAATGTCGTTTTCGAAACTTTCTTCCATCAACCTCTTTTATAACGGCAATTAACTCTTTAGATAAGTTTCCGTATTACCTACTTTAGCCATTCACTCTATAAATTAAAAACCCTTGTCATCTCATTCTGCTCCTATTTTGTGAGAAGATCCCTAAACAAAGCATGTCCCCCACTAAGAGCTTCACTCCCACCCCGCTTAATAAGCAGGTGAAGGGGAGGGGGATTAGATGCGCCCATCTAGGGGAGTCGTAATTAATAAGGTAAACAGCATGGTCCTATTATTTATGAAGCACATAATCGCGTTAGCTAAGCTCGTTAAATCTAGCCAATGACAGGCTTGCTATTAGATCCCTTTTAGAAGTGACGAAAATGGCTTGGAACGATGGTAAGAGTAAAAAATATGGCGCAAAATGATAATGCCAGCAAAATGAATGTTTAATAAGTAAATGACTAGAGCTGATTAAATAGTGCAAACTGAGACTGGATATTGCAGAAAAGAGACACAAAGAGTTGTGATTTTAGCTGATTGATTTAAAAGGTCAGAGAAGAGCATCGATTTGCTTGCGCCATTTGCTTTGTTTATATTCCATGCGTATCAAACGCATTTAAGTGTAAGTTTTTTTCTGCTAGTTTTTCAAAATATCGAGAGCGATATACCGCAATAAATAGAATAATATAACCCATATGTTGCATTTCTTAAAGGTTATGGTGGGATACATTTGATATATACAGGTGTTTCTAAATTATTTAACATAGAGGATAACAAGAAAATGTCTTACTTTTTTACTCAAATTTTAAAATTTTTTTGAACTGATAAATAACGATTCCGATGTCGGCAACAACGTGAATAATGTTCATACATCTTACATGTAAAGAAACTTTGATTGTTTGCATAAAAACAATGAAAAGGAATATGTTGAATTAAATTAATTTGCAGTACTATCAAACAAAAGAATTGAATGAATAATTACCGCATTAAGATACCTGTTGTACAATCATTTCTCAATAAACTGTATGGAGTATTACTTTTATTTTTTATGGTTCGGAAAAAAAACCGTATACGTTCCAACTATTCATTGGAAGAAGACCTCGACAAAGCACTTCATAAAAATATTTAAATAAATGGTAATAAAACATATTCACTAAACGGGGTAATATGTTCATTTTATGTAGATAATACGAAAAACAATTACTCTGGGGTACTTCACCTGAACTATTTTGCTGATACTGGTTCCGATATTTCGAACATCTGCAATCATACCATGTTCAAACACAACTCAATAACAATATTCCTCTTTCTTCACATTCAACCGATTGCTATTGATGCATCAATATTCCGGCATTCTGTATTAATATCTATCTCGCCCTCTAGTGGCAACTATTTTAAGTTATAGTTGATGTCCGTATAGTGTCAAGTGATCACAATTATTCAGCCACTTAACACATATACGTTCAACGCGAAAACGTTTAAGACGAAATATCGTTTAACAAGAAGTAATACAATGGTTCCGATAAATTACTTTGTATTGTCATGCATTGTTCCTCTTAACACGAAACGAAAATCACTTAACACGAAAATATTCATCTTCTGGGAATGAACAAAATACAGAAACCTTCAGCCAGATTGGACTGCGCTCTGTATCACCGAACGAATTCTTTACAGTAGATGATGATAATGTGCGGAAAACCCGAATTATATGATAGACATACATATTGGAGATTGTTCAATGCTCAAAAAAATATCATTGATACAGACTTCGACGACGAAAATGAAAAGAATAACATAACTCATGTTTACATGTCATCCAAAATGAGGAGCATCATGAAAAGCATGCTCAGTTACTTAGAAGCACATTTTAATGGTGAAATGAATAACAAATTATACAACATCGAATAACTTGTCGATAATTTGATGCTAAAAAAGACAATGCAACGAAAAATATCAGATTATTTTCCAAAAACTCAATAAATGTTTTGTTGTTCAACTATCTTGAGAATTTGTATTAAACTTCTTTAAGTTATTTCTTTAAATAGTCTCTCTCTCTCTCTCTCTTTCTATATATATATATATATATATATATATTCTTCATCTTCTGGACAAACAATTAACTTATTTGTAACTGAAAACAAATTCAGTTTTTGAACAAAAAAAGATATAACTGTTAAAGGTTTAATTAATATATCTAAGTGAAACCCAATAATCTTATACCTCGAACTATAACTTAATATCAGTGCAACATTTACTTCTATCTAAACAAAAAACGATACTGTCTCTTGGAATCAATTGTTTACATTTAGTAGCAGAAATCGTTTGAATAAATACGATAAACGGTAGTAATTTTAGAACCGGACGAGTCAGCAATCTTCTTATATGAACGATTTCTGTTTTTTTCTTGTGACGAAGTTCAGTTGGAACTGACACAGCTGCGTGAACTGTCTAGCTACACAGTTATATTACAAAACAGTCATTAATTGAATTTTTCGAAGCTTATCTTAAGTTTCGAGGAAAATGTTTCAAAGCAAAAGTTGCAATTTGCTTTTAATTGCTGTCATCTTATTGATAAAGCGCGGTGAGTTGTTTTTAATTACATTTAATGATTTTTTGTATTTTACAAAACAAATGTAATTAATGCGTCCAGTTAAGGTATTTTATTTTTAATATTTGTATCACATTATGTGCTGAAAGTTTTGATAACTTGAATGCATCCACAATATATCTATTTATGTATGAGTTTTATCACCAGTCAAAAAGTGTGGGCCCCGATTTTTTTTTTTTTTTAAAAATCATATACAGTTTAATAATGTGTAACAAACTATCTTTAGATAAACAAAGCTTTTGAGTTTTCGTCTATTAATGTGATTTTGTATAAGTATGTCGATGCCGAAAAAAAACGTTAATGAATTGCTTACGCAATAACTGATTATAAATAATATACCATGAAGTAGCTGCAACAAATTTAAAACAAAAAAAAAATGGATTTTTGAATTGGTTTTAATTTGATAACAGAAAAAAACACATTACGAATTCATAAATGTAATAAAAGTAATGTTTGAGAGATTTAAAAATTTATGAAAAGAGTTATTTTACAATTAAAGAAAAAGTTAAATTACTTCAAAAATTTAAAGAACTAAGTGCAATATTATATATATATATATATATATATATATATATATATATAT